>NNCF01127004.1:196385-294189 GCA_002313205.1 Laupala kohalensis
GACAAGATGCGACAAATGTTCAAAAATTCCATTTTTTTCAGAATATTACAAAATTACAATCGAATTTGTTGAAAGAAAAATTCCTTAAAATTATTATAATTGGAAATTGACAACATAAATATGAGAAATCGGAAGTCACGACATTGTATATAAACAGTAAAAAAATTGAGATAAATCCCTCAATAAATAGTACATGAAATATGTACACAAGTTATTGAAGAGTAAACTGGAAAAGAAACATTATTTTCCTCAATCACTTGACTTTTGGCTGCCCCTGACACGACAGGAAGTGATGGATAACAAAAATATACCAACTCCTGGAAGCGCCAATTATCTAACTTTCAGTCGATATCAGTTTTTACACCATTTTATAAATTTCAATTTTTCGGTTTTGAGGGCAAATACTCCTCTGTGCGACGTTTGCAAGAGGANCAATTAAACCTGGTCGAGACGACAATATCGCATCTTCGCCTTCAGAAGCAAAGTTCAAGTCCCGGGGATGTCGGGTGCCTGACGTATCGTGTGCTATGTGCCTATTGAATGTGATCAAACAGGCAGAGACGATGGATAAAATCCTAAACAGAATTGTAATGAAGTTATTTCAACATTATTAAGAAAGTCGTATAGAGAAGAAAGCAGAGTTGATGACGTCCAAAAGAATTTTTCTTGCGACAGCGAAAAGATGCCGTCTAGCGACGCCGGAAAAACGTTTTCCTGTGAGGGTTGGCGACGTTGTCAATAGATCGTTATACGACATCGAATATGATATTTTAGGACACTGAAAATACGTCCTTAGTCGTCCTTAGTCGGATCGACGTTACATGCTTTGGCAACGTCTTTCAACGTCAGCACGAGTTTGACGACGATGCAACGACGTCTCTACGACTGTGAATCTCTACGTGGAAACCGATTCCGCATTCAACCAGCAACACTTTGGTACTGGTCGAGGAACAAAGCGTTATCAATAATATCTCGCATTTCCATTTTAAAAATGTTTAAAGTTCAAGTCACAGTTAAATTAAAAATTTTAAAAAAACTACGATAAAATAAAAATAAATAAAACTGGTTTAAACAATCCAACCCAGTTTCTTCTAAGTAACGGTAACGAAACTTCTCGTGGATCCTTTCCCTGGCGTCTCGCTCCATTGGTTCTCGCTTAATCGGCGTCGTGCCCACGCTTTATTAAGAACAGATAAACTGCTCCACGCACGATGCACGGATACGTAACTCCCTGGGATCTACAAGTGGAAATATTTACTCTTACATGCGCGGTATATTTGATCAATTTTTCAACGTCCAAACGGATGGATGTTTTAGTACAGCCTACGTCTCCTCTCTCTCTCTCACACACACACATTGTGTATCTGTTGTAAATGTTGACAAATGTTGACGTAATACAATTTCTTTGAGAATTTGTTGGCGAATATTTATAATCTCGTGTAAATTCTTTTGGATTTATCTTAACGAAAATAAACAAGCGTTGCATGAAAAATTGTTCCGGCAAAAAATTATAGTTTTGTAGAGTACAAGAGATGTATTTTTAATACAAGCTCCCGATAATAGTAAACTCATAATCGATAACCTATGTCGTTATTTGAGTTCCGGTTCGCCCGTGGTAATATTCAAATTCTTAATGCCTCAACTTATAGCTACTTCCCGCGACATTCTTCGTTTTATATTATGAATTCTGAGCGCAAATAAACGTTTTTGTATCCTTGGACATTATTGAAAATATTTTTCCTATTCTATTGTCGAAAAACAATATGAATCGAACTACATATAATACACAAAACAGAGCTGGAATGTACTAACTATATCTGTGATACAAACAGAATGGACAACGATAAATCGCAATGTTTGTTCATTGAAAACCAGGGAAAACATGAAAGACAGTCGGCAATATGTTCGCCGAGAATCTAAATTAATGCCATTTTTATGATCTTTTTAATAGTTAATATGTTGGTGCAAGAGTACATTTAACAGGGGCTCCTCCAACTAAACGCTTTATTTGTTTCCGGGTGACGAAGTTTTTACGTTTACCATGTGAAAATTTCAAACAAAATTTTATTCAATAGCTTGATGATATAAAAGAAATTCTAAAAATACGCAATGAAAATACACATGAAGGAATGATATTCTATATCCTCTTTTAAAATCCCACCTCTTTTAAAATCGTTATGGGAATTAATGGAGAAAGGGGTGGAAACAAGTAACCTGTCTGTTGGAGGAAAAAGAAAGAATCGTTTAGTCATTGACCTGTTTGTTTGTGACGTCAGCGGTGTGCGGAGTGCAGACAGGAGCAGAGGGATTAGATTGAAATGCGCTGACCGCTTTGCAGCGAACCTCGGCCATCGTGTGAGTGATTCCCACTTGGGATATATTCCGTCTCGGGTCACTCCCTCTGCTCAGCGTTTTAGCACTCAGTCCGCAGATCGTTCTATTTAGGGATTTAGCGTTCACTGCGAAACGAATCAGCTAAACAGTGTTCAAAGAAAATGTCAATCTGTACTCGTCTTATCTCATCGTCACAGTACAGTGATTCCTCGGGTTTCTTTATCTTCGATTATCGTCGAATTAGGTTAAGGTGGATGTTTTCTGTGAAAATGCTGTCTCGGTTTTCGTCACCATACCCACGTTATCTCGTTACTAATGACGCAAAAACAATACTTGCAAACTTTTTTGATGATCCCATTTCAGAAAAAAATATTTAAGAGGCAACAGAAACACACTCTTGAGGACAGATTTCTCTGGTGACATGAATCACAGAAAAGTGCGTAAAATAATACAATCGGTCTCTGGCCCTAGAGCAAAAAGACGAGCAAAAAATAATAATCGCAGACAGCGCTTGATACCAAAGTCCTTATGGACAGGTGTTGTTAAATGTTCATGTATTGTTTCCATTAGTCTTTTATACGACATTCTTATCGTTTTAAATATTAGTTCTAGGTATTCTACATTGTAATGTCATCAGAACCAAAGCTGTGAGCAAATTTCAGCTCTATTGGATAACATAGTGTTCTGAACTTAGAATAAAGAGGCACTGAAAAAATGACAGGACAATCGCTGTATACGCCATATGATGCTATGTCCACTGATTGCTACCATCATGTTAATACGTCTGCGAAATCTTCTCACTAATATGATCTTAATCCTCATTAGCCTCGACTCTGAACCCGCTTCGTGAGGTATCATGCGTGAGCTTTGAGTCGATTGACAAAACTAGAGAACTCGATCCCTCTCATATCAACTCGGAGACCTATCCGCGATACGGCGTTCGGCGTCCACCCACTGGGGGATTTCGACGACCTTCGTCTCGTGATTTTTGCGAGCGTGCGTTGAGTTACTCTCAGCAGAGAGAGATGCACAAGAGAGAGAGAGAGAGAGAGAGAGGNGCGAAACCAGTTTGAGCTCCCGATCGTGGCTCAGCTTTTCAGCTCGCTTGTCCGTGAACAGTTTGAGTCGCGGAATGCGTTATTCTATTTCGGTCTCGCGTCCTCCTTCTCAGGTGACTGGAGCGGTTGAGATGTTGCCCGCAGAAATATGACTCCGGAAGGTACCCGCACGAGCGTGTTTGGCTTCGAACGCTGGATAGTCGCTTGAGACGTCGGCAGTCGATCGAAGGAGACTTCAAGATACCTCCTTCAAATCGGCGTTGGCGGGAGTTCATTGGTAGCCACAGAAACACAAAAGCTTCTTCGTTATTTAGACATACGTCATGGCGTTTTACATATACATGCATCACAATTTTAAAGGGAAAATCAACGTGAAAATATGTTAATCTGTATTTAAATCGTCGCTTTTCGGTGTTTAATAAGCACGCGGATGATAAGTAGTGTCAAATTTGGCATGTGTCTAGTGTTTATAATTAAATTTAAAGAGCTCATCATATTCACTGACGTAAATGTTGCAACTACTCCCAGTATCTCAAACCTTTTAAAATATATTGATGTACAACATAACTGCGGGAGGGAGTCCAATAGATTCCACAGAGGGTGTAATTGATGATTGGATCTGACACAGTAAAGTTTTCAAGTTGAGTTTTCTTTACTCCCTCTAGACCATTCAATTCGGTACCATTTACTCGGCAATCCAACAATCCTTCCCAATTCGGATCAATTCACCCAATCAATTGTTAGGCGTACGAGAGTCGCCAAAAGCCAAATAATATAGTATTAATAAAATATTTAGCGTGATATCTCGTCCCACAATATCG
Organism: Laupala kohalensis; assembly: GCA_002313205.1. Lineage (NCBI taxonomy): Eukaryota > Metazoa > Arthropoda > Insecta > Orthoptera > Trigonidiidae > Laupala > Laupala kohalensis. The sequence continues at coordinate 200,599 of NNCF01127004.1, forward strand.
ATCAAATCATTCCGATTCAAGAAGGGACGATATAGGACTATTGCTTGGATTATTCTCAGCGAGTAATAATAATAATAATAATAATAATAATAATAATAATAATAATAATAATAATAATAATAATAATAAATAATAATAATAATAAAAGTGCCTTTATTTTGGCGAGACTCAGACCTTAAGGTCTGCTCTTCCGTCTAACCATTTTAAAACATTTACATTTTAAATACAAGATGAAAATTGGGAGGATCGTATTTAAATTTAATTTAGTAATGGCATCCCCGTGCCAAATTTTTTCAGTTCCCCTTACTAAATTTCCGATATTCTACCTCTACTCTCGACTAGATCTTCGACAAGTCTCACTTTTATGTCCAATTCAAAAATATGAGTGTTACATGCTTCCGAGGACTTTGGGTATGGAGAAATCATAGTTCATTCTACTACTGTTTATTTAATTAAATCCTAGTTAAGTTTCAATCTCAACAGAAATGGATGATACGGCTAACATCTTCCATCTACCGCTTTTGTTCCTTGAAAAACCTCTTCACAACATGAAACATCCTGAGTGGACTAGGTGTAATTGTAGTCTTTCAAGTATGGACAAAATACACTTCTTCATAAACTTAATTTACTAAAAAGTAATTTATTGTCAAAAAAGCAGTTAACCAGTTTATTCTCCGGAAGCAAGCAAAGGACCATACCATTAACTTTGATCAAAGAACCAAAAGGAAGTGGTGGATTTAACATTTCTGTACCTTAAGGCAAAATCATTATATACTCCCCATAACATAAAAAGTNATATATATATATATGAAGAGAACCATTGATACAGATCATAAAAACAAAAGTTATGAGATATATGTATATTTATTTTTATGTTATGGGGTATATATCATGATACATATGTAAAGGGCTCCAATGACCTCGTTGTTGGCGAGTCCTAAACCCCGCCCCCCCCGCAAATAGTTATGATATGTACAGAATATTAACGAATTTAATTTTTAATGGATTACAATAGAACAGTCAGTTATCAAATACCTACTCAATAATTTATTATTCTGAAAATAAACAGTAACTATTAAAATACTGAACATCGAGACAAGTAATAAACATAGAATGTACTGTGTAATGAGTAATAACAAATTATACCCAGTTTGGATACAGATAAAATAATCTATTATGAATAGAACGAAACGATAACACTATGCATTAATGTAATTTTGTATTTTAACCAATTGGTACGAAAAGTTCTATACTATTATTTAACTAATTGTGGACTAAACCATCTACCCTTAGACACAAGTGTTCGAATATTTTGGCGTTACTTCAGGGAATCTGATGTGTTTTTAAAATGTCGTTCTCTTGTATCGTCGTCGGTCGCTGTAATCTGATTTCCTCATTCGTACTGGGCATATTGTAATGCACTCTTCTATTGAATTTCGGTCGGAGGTAAACAACTGCTCTATGGATCTACATAAAAGAAGAACTACGTTAAATTCATTTAGCGGCAAAATCCTTATTACTATATGATTGTTACCAAACGAGTATTCTTAGTCTCAGTTCTCGCTAGAAAAAGAAACATCAGACAAGTGTATGTTAACCCGATGATTTAACCACCAAACTAAACTTCACTTACATTAGTGGATCTCTGCGTGCAAAAACTGAAAAAAAATCATTAGTCACAAGTGATGACGTTGGTTGAGCACATTTCTTGAAACATATTTACAGATACTTATTAAATGGCATGAAAAAAGTGAAATATTTTCGTCAGAAAGTTCTTTTCTTGATTTATATAAAATACTCTATGAATTCATGTTTTAATAATATATAATAATTTTCATCAGCTCTGCAGTCTCTTAATTATTTTACTATTCGATGGAAGCTACCTAGTGTACTCTTCTCATATTCCAAGGTTTCCCAGTATTTGTTCGCGATTTGGAAACAAGTAACCTTACCTGACACGTTAAATGTAATACTGAAGCGTGTCCTGATATGATGTTAATTGTTTACATCTCGTGTCCATTTACAGGTACGTTGAGTATATGTTAGGAAACTAGTTAAATGGGAGGTCGCGTGCATTAGCCTATATCAGATAACTTATCTGATTAGGTCATCGATAGAAATAGTAAAAAATGTGTGGACGTATGAAAATATTATTACATACTGAAACACAAATTAGAAAATTACATACAGGTCAGCCATTGAAAGCATAAAACCCTAATGGTAGGTATTTTGGAATATAATTTTTGTATTCTACCGAAAATAAAAGATTTTTTAAATCTTGGAAGCAGACATACAATTTAACTTATTTGTTGTACTATTTATAGACTTTATTATTTCCTGTGCTACCTGTTGTTTCAGTCAACAATCATAAAAAATGATGTCGAAAAAATATATTTCTGATATCTGATCTGAAAAATATTGATCATGTATCATATATTTAGATTTCATTCCAGTATAATGTCTCCGCGAAGAAGTGAGATACCAGCGACCAGTTCTGATCGACGGAGCAAAGTTCACGGTACCGGTGTCCTACTTTTAAGTTAAAAATACTAACAACACATGTTCCGTTCAGTACATCGATCGTTGATGTGCATTATTAGAGTATCGACTATTACCTCCGACCTTGTTCGACCTTTCAGAATACAAGTGCTTCGTCCACTTGCCGCAAAAAATTAATTGGTTGAAAGAGAACATGGTCTTAGAGTGGATTTCATTATTTCGTTACAAGCGGCGAAATAAATTCCGGAGTTGATTGAGGGCCATTTTGTAATTAAAAATATTCAAGTGACGAACGTTTTCGAAATCATTTTGGTAGCGAAATATTATAATGATATCCCTGAAAAAATTGACCAGTCATCTTCAAAGTTTTCAATATAAATTTTCTGGGACCAGCTTAATACTTGCACTGATCCTTAAATTTATCTTATTTGAAAAAATACGTAATGGAGATACAAATGTCGCAATAATTTTATTGTACAGTAAATTAATTAGTGTCCAAGAAACGTCCTCTGCATGAAATTTTATTTATGTAATAAACTATAATAAGTGTTTGACTTCATGTATTAATTTAACATGAAATTTCATTCGTTTTATTTTTTAATTTATTCTTTTAATTTTATTCTTCGTTTAATCTCGTTTCGTTTGTCTATGGGGCGTTGAGGTGCCATTGATTGTAAGTTCCACTCGATTGTAACGTGCTCAATGAGCGGTTGATAACAGAAAGAAGTCAATTAGAAAATGAAATCATCAACTTTTTTTGTTTCGTTTGAGTTCGGTTTGTGAACAATCTACGTCAGCGTATTGTGTAACTCTTCTCCTCATGACTTGAATTTGAAACCAAAACAAATGAACCATCACCGAAGGTGGCTATACCGAGTTCTAAATTTAAAGCGCGCCTTACATTCACTGATACCATCACGTGTCCTTGTGGGTGAGAAATCATAACGGAGTAGGTCAGGTGCCCGGCGCCACGCCGCGGTCGCTTTCACAGACCACGCCCCCGCCCGCCTCCGTTTGGATCCCGTCCTCCACCCTCTCTTCAATTGCCACCGCCCCCACTCCACCTCCTCACACGTTTCTCCTCCTCCTCCACGAATATATAGCATCCACTCTGTTGACTGCCTCCACCCACTAACCTCCTCTCACGCTTGCATTAACCTTCACCTCTACCCCTACATTCTATACATTCTTCTTCTCTCTACCAATTCTTCCAGTTCTTTCCCGCCCTACCGTCCCTTTCCAGAGTCTAAATTTCCTCCACATTTTATGAAAATTTTAAGGCGTAGTCCATAAATAACTTAACGCTAAAATAACATTTTTTCAACACCTCTTATAAGCCTCTCCATAACGTACCTGTAACTGTTCCTTTTGCACCCCCCTCTAATTAGATTATGTCATTCATAGTCCACTGCCACTTAGAGAAAGTCTTTGTTGCTTTTCGGAAAATGTGGTGACAAATTTTGACACATTATCTTCATTGCACTTTCTTCCTTACTCTGTGCTCTTACTAAGCAATTGATTACATGGGTTAGAGTCAGTAGCGGCGATTGGGAATCAAAAGTGTGTGTGTGGGGGGGGGGGGGGGAAAAATGATAANTTTTCACGAAGTATGATTTATATAATGATATAAATCAAAGGAAAGACAATTGGTGATAACCACATAAATGATGGTGTAATTTTTTTATAATTATCATTTTTAGACGGTTAAAATGGAATTTTTATATTTTCTCTAAAAAAGTGGGGTGGGGGCTACACCTCCCCCAACATACCCGCAAAGATAAAAATTCGCCACCACTGGTTACAATGACAAACTTCAAGGGTGTATTGCACTCTATACGATGCACACCATAAAAGTCTGCGTAACCTAACTCCAAAGGCTAAAACATCCCTACCCCACCGTTAAGCTATGTAATGTTATCACACATCTCCCCTCCTTAACACTGTATTTGTAATCGAGAATTGCAACCTTCTTCCATTTCTCAAGATAGTCGTTTTTTAATCAGAGGTATTATCCTGAATTTAGCTACCCGATATAGAGAGTAAGAGCAATATTGTTATCTACAATTTGAGAGAGGAATTGTTTGATGGAAAAGTGAGAAGTGGATCCATATTTTCGAGTGAAGTTTGAAAAGCAAAAATTCAAATATTATGAAGAAAGTATAACTTTAAATATCATTTTCATTTTCTTACATCTAAAGCAAGGAATGTAGCTAGGTCTTTTTCAAACGGGTTTTGTAATTAGCCGCTGTTTCCTCATGGTATATATNGTTTTTACTTAAATACAACAGTAGAACTATAGAAGAAACCAAAACGGCGAAGCCCTCGAGCAATATCAACGAATAATTTCGAGCAAATAAAATCAGACACAGTGTCTGAGTTTCACGAACGACTTCTTTTAACTTTGAATAATGTATGAGTTCTTTCACTCGTTTTGCACCGTGAAACTGATTAGTATGGTATTACGGTGATATTATAGAATTTTTACTTCCTCAAACGATAAGAAACAGGCAGGCTTTAATATTGATTACATCTATGTCTCCTTATTTGCTGCGTTGAGAAGGACCTCAAATTTGTCCGGAAGTCCAATGTGTAAATAAACAAAGAAGAATAGTTCCTTGAAATTAGTTATCAAAGTTTGATGACTTCTTGATAGTGTCAGAATGTTCGTAAATGTGATGTCATTCCTAATTTACTCTTCTGTTAATTGTACCATCAACTAAAAGGTAATAAGGAAAAGGTAAAAACAAATTGCAGCAATATGCTCTAAAAAGTTCAAAATATGCATCCATCAAGGATCCGAAAGCAGTGGCATTTTTGCACCCAATGCAAAATCATGGCATGCACGTCACTAAAACATGGAACTGTGATTAAACAAAAACGCACTATTGTCAATTCTTTAAAATAATGACAAAATGTAGTCATTATTAATAATTACAAGTGTAATAATAATAATAATAATAATTGCAATCCTTACTGATAAATTTACTCACCACAATCGTCCAGACGTATCTTGACCAAATAAATAAAACTTCATTCCTCTTTGACTTTTCAAACACAAATAACATACAAAAGACAATATCTGAGAAAATTTCCAAATACCTGTCCTCTCTTTCATGAAAGACAAATAATTTTGAAAATGAAACAAGACCATATAGTGCCAATAGTAATATCCACAACTGGAATAATTCAAAATAATCTTCATTCAAGTGTTGAAACATCAAATTTATCCGAATAAACCAATATATCCCTCTAGAAAGTCATTATTATAGCAACAATTCACGTAGGAAGTTATTAGGAAAAATGAAAAGGAATTGACGTTTGGCCAATTGACCCGTGTATTCGTACTAACCAGTATTTGTTGAAAAAAGTACCGCAGTATTCAGAATAATAGTAGTATTGATCACTCTGCCACCCCCACTCGATGTAAATCCGGAGAAATATCCCGAGAAAACCAAATTCTACTACTAGTCTAAAGGAAAGAATAAAGTTCATCACTAACATAACCTCTATGTCACGCTGGACCCTTGTGTGGAACGGTCATGAACTACTTTCCCTGTGCCCTGTGATTGGCTGTGCAGTGGCACCCGGAATACTAAAATCGTGGAACGAATCATATTCACCGGGGACAGACGCTAATTCGCGTTTCTAAACAGCGCGAACGTGTTCGGTTAGAGGCAACACTGAGATTTATTACGACTTCCCACGACACGAGTGAAGCCAGTAATTTACGTGCAGTCGTGCGTCTCTTAAGATTCGGTGTCTGTGATTAACGCGGCGCCCAATATGGACACCCACGCGCGCCATCCTAGGGTTCCTTTTTTCTGCATAGGCGCGGAAAGCCGAGAAGCCGCGGGGAAAAAAGAGCGCCATATTGGGCGCGGCGCCTGCGTCGGCCGACTGACCGTGACCCAGCGACGCTGAAACGGAGGAAGTGGCTGGAAGATTGTGATGGTCAGTGAGGCTGGCTTTTAGCTTTTAATGCGACAGAGCAACAACAACGAAATTACTACTGATTATGTATCGTTTTCTCTGCTGCTTCCTAGATGCAAAATAATATTTCTCAGTGCAGATATAAAAAATTCATTCCTTGACCTCTCTTCTATAAATCGTATTGCTTGGGAGACCTTTCTAAATTTTGTCAGTAAAATATCAAACTTCATAATACTCCACGCAGATGTTACGTAAATCCTAGTTAGAACAAAAAATACAAAAGAAAAATATTTCAATAGTTTTTAGAACATTCCATAACTGAATTTGGTTTTCGTATGAAGTGATTAAAATATTTTGTATGAAGTAACCACTATATAAACGCATTATACAGAAATTGACATTTAAGTTTGCCTAATCTGTTCCTCAAAATCCGTGGGCACGGACGGAGAGAATCCTAAAAATCGATGTCCGGACTCCACAAAATGGATATTTCCGTATCTCAGAGTTTGACATTACGACAATACTAATTATATTTCTCTGTAGATATTTGTCTACGCTTCAACGGTGCATCGCCATCTTATTTATGGAAAGTCGGACTACCTGAATTCATTTGAAGCAATTGAGATACCTAAGGTCCACTCGGCGTTCGACAGGAATCGCTGAGGTACTCCAAAAGACGAGTGATATTTTCCATTCTTATGGTTTGAGTGGAAAAATTTTTATATTCCATTTGTATGTGAGTGAAATACAGTTCACTCGCTCTCAGAGTTCTAATTCAACTTGAAGAAATTATGGTTGTATAAAACGTGTTTATGAGTATGTAAATACCGGAGAAGACTCTTTTATTCGTATTATCTTTTAGGGCGCATTCTATACTCAAGTTATCGAGAGTTTGGGCGCTAAAAAACAAAGATTTCGGACTCGAGTGGTGTTTCAGGGCAGCCACCACCAATATTTTAGAACAAAAACCCCACACTTGTTAAAACTTCGACTGCCTATGATTGTCGTGTAAATTGCCTGTGATATTAAAATCATCGTTTGGTAGCACTTATACATACCTTATGGGTGTACCAACGCTATGGAAACAACAAAGAGACTACCGTAAAATAATTTTTTTTGAATGTAGATTAATAAATTAAGATTTCTTGGATAATTTACGCAATGTATATTATAAAAAAGAATGTTAATTTTGTGTTACACTACAAAGGATAAAAGAGTATTTTCAGGATAGGCTCTCCTAGAGTTATTTCGTTAAGTTTGGTGGTAGTGATATTTTCATCTTATACGTTGTATTCGCTAAGTCGAGTAGTATACGACATAGGGGAAATCAGTTGAGAAGGTTCGCAGTTCTCCCAAATTTGGTAACTTTTCAGGGGGCAGCTAGACTATTGAAGTTTGGAGTATCAAAGCTGCATCGAGAAAACGCATTTAGTAACGACGACTTATAATTTTCATTTATTTACAGGTTTAACACGTACCGGATAGCAACCTTATCACATCCTTGAGTGAAGGTTGTACTTGCATAATCTTTAATAAAGTTATTGCTGAAAATGTAATATTTTTATGTTTATGTGATTTATTTGTTAAGTGTATACGTTACAATTAAAAACACCGTACTTTCTCCTTGTATTTTTTTTTTTCGTATTATGTCTCAGAATTTGTGCTATTGGCTCCCACGCATTTAATTGAAATTACAGATAACTTTATACGTAGTTCTTTCCACTTTTCACGGGTACGAACTTCACATGTAACCCTGGGCTAATAGATGCTTTTTCTACGCCTTCTCTCTAACCGCAAATTGCAGGGTCAAGTTCCAGGAGGCCATGATCTAAGAACCGCAGACACTGCACGATTATCATTACACCTCCCTCCTTCGCGTGAAATCGTCGCGTCTGTTGGTTCAACTTGTTTGGATATGAGAACGTGACTTGCCATGAGCAGTGTGCCCTTTTTGACACTCGAGACACATCTATCACTCAAAATCCGACATTGACACACTTCTCCTTTATTTTCTTCTTTGGGCTTCGTATCCATAACAGGTAGCTGCGTGGAATCGGGTAGGTAGAGTCATTTGCCACACTAGCAAAACTTACGTAAACAGTAAATCTGAACACATTACGAATACGAAAGAAATGATTTGTTTCCAAGTAGAGACAACTCACCAACATTTGAAGCGAGATGCTCAGAATTGCATCATCAGAATTTGTTCGATTCATCCAACGTCTTCGCTCCGAAAATGGCTAAAGATTTGTGAAAAATCGGAGTATACTTTTGTATCTAAATTTGTATGACAAAATAATGATCAGATTTTTAAAAGCATCCAAACGTATGACACCAAATATGATTTTGCTTCTAAATTTTCAGCTACATTGTTCGGGGGGAAAGCAGAGTGAAGGAAGTGTACGGGCAATAGCAAATTTTACTCTTTGGGAATTGGAGGAAAACTAAGATTTTGGTACGCAATAATTCCTAGTCTATGAAATTAGTCGATTGCGATATAGATATGAAATCTAAATGTTTCTCTAGATTCTCACAAATTGAGCAAGGAATCCCTCAGTGAAGAGGATAGTCTTTATTTTGACCCCGAACGTTCTACTAATTTCGGTAGCCAAATCTTTGTATTTCCGTGACTTGACCGCTTCTTTCTACTCTAAATTTTATCTGTTGGCACTGGTCCGTCAGGTTGTTTTTCAGATCCCCAATCACTATGTAAAGTTTTCTTGCGAGGGATGCATCATTTAGCATGAATCGCTGATTATATAGTATAGTGAGTTCCTATTCGAACATTTTCGTGTGTATATGACTGCTATGCAGCCGAAAAAGTTTTATTACATTACAAACTATGAGCAACATACAAACGACGTTTAATTTATCATTCCTATTCGGAGTTAGTTCTATGAGCTCATGTTTATACCATACTTCCGAGGCTGAAATCCTACATTCGTGCAAATCTTCGTTGGATGTAATTGCTCTTTTTGTCATGGCTCTAATGTGTTCATACTTTGCCGGTTGAGGGCATCCAAAAACTGTCTGAACAATGGTTTCCTAGAGAGATTGGCATAACCGACACTAGTCACTAGTGGTTTTTAATGTATGTTTTTCTCAAATTTATAATAATAATACTAATAATTGGACTTTCTTCTCAGCATAGTTGGTAAGTATTTCGATACGCGTCCAAGAAAGTTCCATTTCCCTTACGGTGCCCAAAAATCCTTGAGAATTTTTAGGCGCACACTTCCGAATAATATGAGCCGTCCACAGAATGAATATTTTTAGGACCTCAGATAGATAAGTGTTTCTAGGAATTTTCTGAAAATTTTATTATTATTATTATTAAAATTTTGGGGTTTGAATAGTAGTAATCTAAATATGACCTCTTCCACGTCGGAGATTATGCCATCAATCAGTATGAGGAAACCCCATAGTAATTAGTGAGTCATAAATTAAAATATATAAGTATTTACATGTATCCTAGATACCGATCGATTTGTGCCTTTTTGTTTCCTGTCGCAAACACAGATATAGCTCCTGGCAATACTTCTTACGAAATACGGCGAATCCAGCTCTTGATCACTCTGAATACAGCTTTGTTCTTCAAATCTGATGACAGGCTGATTATGTAATCATATTCACCCTCAGTGTATCTTCTGAGAGAGACAAACATTAGCAGCATTATGACGGTGTATGGTATCACAGAGCCACGCGAGTCTTAATTGACAGCGCCTGCCTGCCGCCCTTGTCCTGATTGGCTATTCTTAGCTAGGCAACGGCACTCACAAGTGTCATTTCGCAACATCGTACGGCACGATCCGAGGATCTACGGCGGCTTCATTGGCGCTTTCGAGAGAACGAGTCATTACTCGCAGTTTGCATGAGCGGTAGCCAATGAGACATGTGTGTATGTGCGACAAGCGAACAATGGAATAATAACTCAAATTCTTGCAAAAGAAAGTTATTCGTCGTAAATTGGGGCGCAGATATCCCTGGCATGGCATTCTTATATCCATCCACCGTGTGTTATGTGAATTAACTTCTTTATAAGGAACAAGCATTCTAGTAATTAAATTTATTTTCTTTAAGAAAGCGAAGTTCAGATTCAATATATTTGTGGGTAACGAAGAAATAGAGAAGACTCAACGTGGAACGAAGAAACGCTCCTAAAAAAACAAAGAGAAAAAATGAATATATGACAAAACACGTAGAAGAAAAAAGAAAATTATCCGTTCGCTTCCAGGACCCCCCTTTTCCAGTGCCCCCTTTTTCGTTGGTGATAATTTTGGAATTCTATATGACCGAGGAATCGACTGTTCGTTAATGACCAGCAAATTTTGTCATCTCACTTCGTAAAGTAGCTATCGCTAATCTTTTGAATCTCATGGGCCACTAAATTCATCTTTTAAATTCGGCGGGTCACTTAGTGATTTTTTTAATATAGAGATGAACGCGTTTGTCATATAATAGACACATAATTTCCAATTAAACTACCTGAAATGCATCTATTTAACATAAAAAACTGATATGCTTTTCTATTATTACAAAATAGTAAATACTTATTCAATCAAACATATTGAATTAATGCAATAAAATCTTACAATATTGATGTATTCCTTGTCCAAGATTGAATCCTTTTCTACAAATCAGTGGACATAAATTTCATACGATTGTGTAATTTTCACTATTAGTTTCCTGTTTTTGAAACATGATTCGAAAAGAATAACAATTTAATGTATTTGTCATAGCAAACTAGTTTCTTTAACATAATATGCAAATTTGCCTTTAACGTCCAGATTTTTCCCTGGACCACCAAATTATCTCGCGGACTGCAGTTGTAGAAGTGTGTTTTTGAATTTTTCCACGAGAGATTAGCCCTCTTTGACGTTTAAAAGTGTGTATTAATGTTTGAAATTCTCACTCCTTGATACTCCAAGGGCTGCAGAGTGCGCATAAATTGGCACAGAAACATCACGTTGTAAGACTGTAGGAAACAAGGGGGTTCGTACCTTCACGGAAGATTTCACACGAATACATTTCAAAACATAGAAATTATTTGAAATGAATGTTTGATGTAGAATGTGTTTGCCCTTATATCTCTTTAAAGAGGAGTGCATTCGCATTTGCTATTAATACAGTTTTACTCTAAGCTTTATGGAGTTTTGCTCTCCTGAATTTCTAGTCGAGAGGACGATCACTATCTACATGAGCTTTTGGACAAAACACTCCAATCTAAAGCAAATCGTTGTTATTCTTGATGAAATTTTGCACACTTGATGATAGAGAGGAAAATTATTGTCTACTATACAGTTTAAGTTCAATTTCATCCAGCACTCCTAGTGGTGGCGAGAGAAATGGAATGTATATGAAATAATTGATAACGTCCAATATTACTGTATTACTAGTGTTAAAAGTTTCCATATTTTTTAAAAGGAACCGGGAGAGTAGTGACAATCCTGATGCCGCGTGAGTAGCAGTTCTTACCCTCTGATTAGATACTTCCACCACGCTCGAGAGTGGAGTGGTCTGGTATTGAGTGGGGTGGGGTGGCTGGGCAATGGGTAACAGTATTGTCCTTAATTGTACAACAAATTCATACTCCTGGGCAGCGATGGTTTAATTACAGATAGTAGCATATAACCACGTAAGTTTTGGTACAAATTAACATTTAATCAACTCTATGCTTCTTGTAGTAATTATCATATACGATTAAAAGTAAAATAATTAATATGGTGTAAATGTATTTGGATAATATATCACTTAAACTGCAATATTAACTTCCTTTTGGGACAAGTTCTATCTCTCCTTACGCACGCGCAAATTACTTTTTTCTTTAAAGGAAAATACAATGCATGGTATTTTTACATTATCTTTTTCTATAGGTCAGCGAACTTTCCGGAAAGATATTTAAATTTTTCTGAGGTGTGACGTATGGATCGCCAAACAGACAATTGTTCTGGTCGGTCATACATATAATATGCTCTAAAATTGTTACTCTAATGTTATTTCTTCTATCGCTAATTGAAGACCTATTTTAAGGCTATAGAAATTTACGAATTTAGCCGAAGCAATATTCAAAGCGGTTTCCTCCCCTTCGGAGCCTCTGGGGAAGGCATCGGGCGCCGTCGGGGATCGAAGTGGTCCTTCAAACCACGGCGACGCTGAACAACGAGTCTCAATTGGAGACGCAGTTTTACGAGCGGAGGTCAGCAGTGTGTCTGCGCTGCGGCCTCATCGACAGCTGCCTTCTCTTCTCGAGAAAAAAACAACGAAGGGAAGAAAATAAAGGAACAACAACTCTTCGGCGCCAACGTTGCGACGTTGGCGTGTGATCAAAGGTACATGGAATGGAAGGTCTGTACGCGCACTGAGGAGCTTAGGGTGGGAATGAGTGAGAATAAACCCAGCGGAAATGACATAACTAGCCCCGAGGCAACGTAACGAAGAATAAAAAGTTAATAGTCAAATGAAATATGATCCAATAATGGTAGTACCAGTGCTCCAAGACATTCAAATCACAATTTCTTATTTAAATTACAATTGTTTTATAACATAATATAATGATTTATAACGAAAAAATGGGATATAATTACTATCAGTTTACAGTACAAATGTAAAAGTATTTAGAAACCGGCTTGATTCGTTGATATACACAAGATCATTTCTGAGAATCGAACCCAAGACTCTTGCTCTATCGAATGGTTGTTAACCACTACACTTCCAGTTTGCCTTCCACAACTCTACACCATTTCCACCCAGATCTACGATCTGACTCACATCCCCTTACAGTGAACCAGGTGGTACACTATTCTGTGTGCGCCCGTGTTCGGTTCCCGGTTCGTGGCCATTTTTATATGAGAGAAAGTTATCACATATCTTCTCCACGTGTAGGAATACGTAAGAAATATATGCATATAATAATTTCTATTTTTATTAAAACTACTTTGTTCATTATCCATCATCTTAACCTGTTTAATCATATTTAACAGGCGAATATCACAAGCAATGTTGAAGTACAACGGCAAAGCGCTACGGGTTTGTGAACCATGTGTCACACGTCGGAAGAAGTTAAATATCTTTTTAAATGTCGGGTAACATAAAATTGTGGGAAATTTCCTATTAAATAAAATAAACTTGTGACATATTCGTGATTTAAAAATTAGTCTATTTTTAAAATAACTTTATCCTCCATTATATGTAATTACAATTATTTCGTATACATTGCCGGTGGAATGAAATTATTAAGTTAAAGTCGAAAGAAACGCATAAAATTCTAATTGTTTTCGCCAATATTAGGCATTTAAGTATTTCTTACGCTTTTACTGCTTTAATTATTATGCTTATACACGAAGGCATTTGAGACACGCATATGCCTCTAACACTAATTCTCTATGTATGACTCAGCTAGCCTACAGTGATTGGAGTATTAAGATATAGCATATCTTATTTATTTTCAGATATAGCATATCATATTTCTAAAAAACAGTTTTTTTTGGAATCATCCCTTTTCTCCCGAGTATCCCCTTTTAATCAATTTGCCAAGTCGAAGTATGAATAAGATTATTTTTTAATTGAGTCTGAATCGTTATCGTACATTGCAACCAAAAACAATTAGTTTTATATTTTTTTAATTATATTGACTTTGAATAATAGTAAATTTATTGTTAAAAAACAGTACAAACTGCGTATAACCACGTGGAGGACAATAAACTAATTTACTCTCCGGAAGCAAGCAAGGGACCATCCCATCAATTCCGATCAAGGGCCCTAAGGCAGAGGCGGATTCAAAAATTTCAGCAAAAGTTCCTAGATAAGATAAAAAGTTAGCTGCGAGTTATAATACATATATAATGTCAATATGTTTGTAATTTAATTTGTTAGTAATGAGTCTGTAACGGCATCCCAGGTGTTGCTGCCCATGTCCCTTTTAGCTTGAGAGCATTTGAAGAGAGATCTCATAAAAGCAAACTTCTTAACTTTATTCTGTTTACCGTACAACATCGTACTGTTTGTGTATTGATACTGTAATGTGGTGTATGTACAGAGTGATTTTGACAGAGGGTTGATCTGTGCGAGGATAAGGAAGAAAGGATGTCTAATGAACTTATGTCCGGAAATTTATGGGGTCTAAGCTAGAGGCCATTTAATTGATTCATCATTTCTTACAAAGAATACAGTGCAATTACATTGTGTCATACGGCCACCGATACATGAAGTGTTGGAAATAGTCTGCAAGTAGGGAAAAAAAAGTATGCTGCGCTTGTGGTCAGTGGAGATAAGTATCCCGATATAGCCTTGCAGTCAATCATCTTCCGTTGCCATTCGCTTTTCCGTACGAAAACACGTCTGAGAGCTGAGTTGAAAACGTAAGCATCGTCAACGCACCACATCTACTCCACAGTGAATCAGTAAGAGAATTGGAGAGGACAAGTAATGTTAACAATGATGTCAAACTTAAGCAACTTCAAGATGAAATTATTGATAAAAAATATTTATCATAATCATTAAAGTCCCCTACGTCCATATTTGTAGAAAGACTAGGAAGTATCACCACAATACAAGATTGTCAAAAAGTTTGTAATATGAATAATTTAAAATAAGTACTGAGAGAGCAGAATATCTTCTAACTATTCCTATTGTGTTGGATCTCGGTCCCAAAGCTCACCCTTAGACTTAGAACCTTGTTAAATTATTTTACAAATTAAAGTATGTAAGATATAATATATAGAGTATATCCCGTGGGTAGTAAGAATGACGGGTAAAAAGAAATTAATGTATTTTCTCTCTGTTTACACAAACTTATCCCATTATTTCACACCATTAGTGCCGAAAGTGAACTGAATTAATTCAGTCCATAACTAGCGGAAAATAATTTAATGCATTTATTCATTATAATTACTGTGGGCCTAATACAAGGTTCCATCTCTCTTTAATCATCACAGTTTTCCAGGCATAATTCTTTGCTATACCGGTCTACGTTAATCACATGCAAAATATGTTTGGACTTAATATATGCAGTAACAGCCAGGCAGCACTAAGGGCACTATGTGCCTGTAGAACAACATCCAAAGTTGTGTTGCAATGTCAATGGATGCTAGACATACTCTGTGAACCAAACCCAGTTTCCCTTTGGTGGGTTCCTGGGCATATGGGAATCAGGGGAAATGAAAAGGCAAACGAACTGGCAAAGTTTGGATCTAAGGGGCACTTTGTTGGCTCGGAACCCTTCTTAAGAATATCTTCAAGAAAGGTGAGGCTGTTGTCAATTGGACACACCAGCAACACCTCACTATCTGGAAGTCACAGAATATAGCTCGGCAGGTCCGCGAGTTAATTGCTGGACCAAGCCAACAATATAAGAAGGTCGTATTAAACTTGGGTAGGAGTTGTATAAGGAAAGTAGTAGGTCTACTAACAGACCATAATACCCTACGGAGACATTTACACATTATGGGGATCAGTCAGGATCCAATGTGTAGGAGATGCGGCATGGAGGAAGAGACCTCCACGCATGAACTCTGTTTGTGTGAAGCTCTTGCCCTGTCTCTTTGGTTGTAAGCCACTGAAGATGGTAGCATAATTTGTCGGAAGCCGCTTTGGCACAATAAAATAATTTTTTGGTTCTGACTATAACTTTTATTATATTTTATGTTAAGTAAACCGAATATACCAGCATCACCTAATTGTGACTTTTAAATTTATTTAAATATTTTTCCTTCTTTAATTATGTGCGTTACCTCTTTTATGTAACGTTTTATTACCATTTTAATGTTTGTAACCTAAATACAATTACAAAGAAAATCTATCGAAATGCTATATAATTTTGAGAAAATCAAAGATTTAGGTCAGGTTATTGCTTCCATTTACGATTGATACTATCCTTCTTAATATTATCGTAATTATATTTTGTTTGGATTCATTTTATTATTAGTTTAAAGTAGAATGCAAATATTACATTATAATGGTAAACAACGTGAAGTAAAATTGTAATTTTTTTTAGTCAATTGTCGATTTTTTGACAATTACCAATTTTTTGGGTCCAGTAGGTGGCGAAGAGCTTAACCCTGGAGAGACCTAGCGGTGTATTTATTTGGTGAAAATTGCGACGGAGGACGTCAGGAAGTCCCGGGTTCGAGTCGTAATTATCACCTAACTGTTGACGTTGCCTTATAATATGTGATGCCTTAAGACTTAATTCAATTGCGTTTCTCGCAAGGTAATGTCCATTTTAACCTCTGTATGAAATCCGAGTATTAAATCCACTATCGATCATTCTTATTGACAACACAGCTGTTGTAAATATGCGTAGTAAAGAACGAAATATCTAGAATATATCATTAAAATCCCGTCGAAAAGAAGGAGCGACCACTCGCCTAATTGGAAATTCCTTTAATTAATGTCAGAAGGACAAGGTATCTACAGAGCGCGTGCTTAGTGACAAGGTAAAATTAGTGCGACCAGTTGCTCCTCTGGGTCGATGCTTAGCTCGTTCTGTGGGTCAAGAAGAATTTGGGCGACCGTCGACTAGTCATCGGTGCAGTTACAAAATCAGCAATTAATTTAATTGGATAGAGAACGTGATCGAACTGACCTGCGTCGAAAAAGAGTGTAATGTCCCATTGAACATCGTAGCTGATTGATTTCAACTCTCTAGTGTGACGTCACAATCTTTGTTCTCCTGTTAGTGTGATTGGTAAGAACTCGAACGAGTTGTTTTAGGATTCACCAGGCATCGCAGAGGAGTGTTATATTTGCCTACTTATAAGTTCTGGACTCATGAGTTCGGAACTGTTGGCAGGATGATCGGGGATTTCTGGTCTTAACGTGCAGACTTACTCCCATGTACACTCAGCTTACTGTACAATGAGTCTATGCCGGCGGTTAACACGACTGGAGATTGATGGCCACATAATAAACATAAAACACTTCTAATCCTATATCTTTTATTTTTGAATTTAGTTATTAATCTAGGGCAATTTTCCATCAAATCTTGACTTTACATTGGAATGTTGAGCTAGAATGAAGTTTGTTTTTAATACATATAAGATTCATATTTCATATAAGATCATGTGGTTAGTTTTCCGTCTTGTTTATCGTTAAAAAGTCTTTTAGAAGTTCAAACAATTCATGTTTTTCTAGTTCATAGTGCTTGAGATTGCTTTTGCACACTGAGAATCGCAGAAAATAAATTAGTAAGTAGGTGTAAGGAATGTCTTAGCTAGCTTTCTTCACCAATGGAAACTAAATTTGTTCATTTGTCTATGAGTTTTCTTACAAGTCTCGTTTATATTATGTGTAGTAATATGAGGGACACAATTTAAGATAAATTAATTGAAGATCACAGATCCTTGGATATCCTAAAATCTTTGTTATTGAGACACACATCTATAGTTTGTTGAATCAAAATATATTGGAAATCTAAATCAAAATTTCATTGAAAGAATGAACATCGTTCATGTGGATTATTATATTTACTTTATCATAAGTGAAAGTTTATATTTCTCACAAAAACTTTTTATTTGAACGAAAATCAAAGATTAATACATATTTCATGGTCTTCATCAGAATTTCAGTGACGTAATCGCAATGGTTGTTACCTACGTAATCGAGAGACAAGATAGTGACATATTATCCAACACCCACTAACCTCGAATTCACGACTTCTCCGACCCAGTTCTGTTGAGTGGCGCGGACTGAAATACCTGACAGAATTAAGACGGCTTCCATGCGTGTAATATAGTGGCAGAATTAGTTCACAGTGCATTTACTGACAGCCACTGACATCACTGTTCAAAGAACAGGAGTAGGATCGTCGTTCTATTATTTGTTCTCCTTATGCTTTAACTAATGGTTGGATTGGCACAGTTTTTTAATATCAAGCTAACAACGAACTCTTTCTTCTTCCTAAACTACGGGAGACTTTGACATTAATAAATTAAATTGGTATATTCCTGAGTACGTTATATATTTTTAACTAATCGGTGTATAAAATTAAAATTTGTTTGAATTTGATTGATTTTTCGAAAGCTAATTGACGTAAATACTACAAGAGTGAGGAATTTCGAATATTTTTTTCAATACAAAAGAATACAGATTAACACATAGATTTCGTATTCCCATTTTTTTAAATATATATCAAAACAAACTGTCATCTAAATTTATTGGAAATAAATTATTGAGCATTGGTCCAT
Source organism: Laupala kohalensis (assembly GCA_002313205.1). Lineage (NCBI taxonomy): Eukaryota > Metazoa > Arthropoda > Insecta > Orthoptera > Trigonidiidae > Laupala > Laupala kohalensis. The sequence goes on from NNCF01127004.1 coordinate 219,210, forward strand.
TATACACGAGTAATAACAAGCAAACGTTTTGAACGTATTTGCGCGAATCACCAATTTGCACCAGAGCTAGTTTTCTATGTTAAATCATTATATCATCTACATTATCTGTGATAGCGTAGATAAGCAAGTCTTCAAGAATTTATTTTCAATTAAGAATGGCCAATTGCAATGGCATTGTTATACATGAAGGGACCACATGGTCAATGATAAAAAAAACGAACAAAGAAAAAAAAGATCCACATTGTAGAACGTGGGGTGTGGAATGGAGAAAGACCTTGTGCAAATACTCCAGCTGCTCTTCGCCCTGAGCGGTTCAGACTGTACATAGCTTTGGTCTGTAATGAATCTGTACCATTTAACACATGCTCTTGTAATTCTTATTAAGAGATTATTTCACATATGGTTGTGTGTAATTGAATGGGGTAATACAATATGTCTTATTCTATGTATCCCAACATCAACTGGAATATTAGTTTGGAGAAATAGTAGTTCGTTTCGTGAGTTGTATCATTTCTTGTGATGGTAACTAATAACATAAGCAATACACGAGAAAACTGGATTACAGCAAAATTTGCCTTGACGTTGGTGTTATACATGTTCATAATATCTTTTTCTTGCCTTCTTTCAAGTGACATTTCATCCATTCGTTCGAGATTTACACCTCGTCCTACGTAGAACATTAAAAAACACACATAAGAATTCGTTCTAGATCAGGGTCGTTCATACGGGTCAATGGAGAGCGAGTAGCATCGAGGAACCGAAGAGCAAATAGCTGGAGCGCACGGAAAGATTCACCAGTCACATTGTGGAAGAACGGAAGATGCGTGTTGTTCTGATAGCAAATCTTCATCTTTTAACTCTAAATGGAAATATTTGCGTCTTTTTTATGTATTGCGGGGGATATGCCAAATGCTTGGTGTACCACAAAATATTAAACCATGTTAAGAGGTTTAATTCCACAGCTGCATTATACTGCTAGTTATTTAGAGTATGAGAAGCACAAAAATGGAGAACATAGAGCTGTCATACCTGTCACGAAAATTAATTTATACAAAGAAGTTATTTTAATTAATACTTAAGTCATTAGTGACGAAAAATAAGAAAAATAAAATAATATTTCAACGCAATAATCAAGTGATAACCAATCCGTCGAGCATGTGATATATTTGAGCGTAGGGATAAATATCTCTTCAAACTTTAAGTTTTTTCAAACTTAAGTTATTGGTGCAGAAGTTGTTTAATTGTATTATTTTCAGTTTTTTAAATTATTGAAGCATTAAAGTTGTTATTTCTGAGAATAATATTATGCGAAATTTACTTTTATTCACTCCAATACAGCTAATATGACGGTGACTAAAACCCATTACAAATTCGATAACGAACGCATGGGATTCGTCTCGCTGTGTGACGTTTTTCCGTATTTCTGGGATCAACGCACTCATGCTCCCTCCTGCGACCAAGAGCAAACCTTAGGCACTCTGTAGAACGCTACGGTGGACGGCCATGTATCGGATCTTAAATCTATCTTTACCAACATTGAAAGCTACCACTATCAAAGTGGTCTAACTGTGTAGACCATTGCAGCATGTTCTTATTGCAAGAATGCTCTATATGCATATTCAACTTGTCCCACAGCAAACCCTAAGATGTGCTCAGCTGGTTTACGGAGGGCAAAGCTCTGCAATTATTGGCCTCAGCACAACGAGATGTGACCAGCAATTATCTCCGACTGGTGTGACCCCGGGATAGACCTGATACTCATTTTGCAGCAGGATGAGTGGGAGTCAGTCTCAATGTTGTGGTATGAGGATCGAACACCGGGCTGCCTAGCCAGCTGCTCAGCGCTCTACCTAGTGAGCCGTGGTGATTCCCATAAACCTACCGTCGTATATTTACCTACATTCAGTGTTTAAAGAATTAAAGAACAGTCGAAAAAATATCAGTATTACTTTCGTTGTTGTCGATTTTGATGTAAGTTTGGATTCAGTTGACATTTTTGTTATACTGTATGAATGTAATCTCTGACTTAAGGAAGATATTTAAGTACTTCCGATCCGAACTGGGGAGGAGGGTACAGCTTTTAGAAGTGCTACTAAGAACGCAGGTTTCAAAGGAATAATTAACATGTGCATGCATCAGGAAATAATTGATAATAATTGAAAAATTACACTTTCTGAGATTCGTGGCAAATCTTGGAATTATTATTAATTTGTTGAGATCTCTCGTTGCACCCCTCTTCTTTGTACGGAGAAACTCCTCCGAAACGAAATTATATTTTCTAGTGAAGAATTTTCTTCCGTAATTTATTCATCATGAGTGCTAAATTCTGTTAGCAGCTTTGCAGACTTCATGATTCATGCAACTTGCTCACGCCATCGCCTTAACGCGAAGTGGAAACGATGACTGCAAAATATTCGATGACATCGACCCGAATTAAAACCCTCCGGACCGCGTTCCTCCTATATGGTCAGGGCTTTCAAGGTGAGCGGAAAGCAATTTATCTGAACGAGAAACAAGAGTCGGGAGGTTGTAATAGAAATATGGCGAAATAAGACGCTCGCCACCGCGCTGCCTGCCTTCACACTGCTACAAAGTACAACTACTGCTCATAGTCGCGTGAAATGTGAGGGTATTCGCAGATTTTATGTAAATGTATTCTAAAGCACACTGTTTCGCATCCATTCATGGTTCTTATTCATGCTGAAGGAGTGACTAATGGTTAGTAAGCGAACAAATGTGATGTTCCGAAAACAGGTTAATACGGGTGAATGTATTCTTTATATTTGTATTATTCTTTATATTCTTTATATGATAAGTTTTTGTAAGACACAATTTTCTCTTGAGATAACGGTTTTCAGGATACCTATGTCCCTTGTTCGATTGTGTACATACATTATAGCTGTTCGCTCCCATCCCGATCGAGTTTTTTTTTTTTCTACGGAGACGTAGATCTAAATTGACGTCATGGTCCCTTGCTTTCTTCCAGGGAGTAAAGCAGCTTACTGTCTTACAGATCAACAGCTTTTGGAATGCTTTTGTAGAATACAAGTTAAGAGTTCTCGCAAGATGATTATTAGATTTATAATTTAATTATATAAATTGAGCTGTATTACAGACAACCATCTTCTATTTTACAATTATTAGAGGTTCAATGTTTGTACCACCAAACATAAATGTACAATGATACAAATATGTTTTCGATAATCATATTACTCTCGTACCATATAAATTGTTTTTTCATACAAACATTTCTGTTCTTTAAGTGGGATGTTTACGGGTTGAAAATTAGCTTTGGCAAAGCATGTGCAAAAATTTATTTAATTACTCATAAAATAAATATTTTTACCGGCAGCTATATGAAAAGAAAACTGTTAGGAAAATCATTATAAATCGAGTATTTTGTTAAAAATATTCTTCTACAAATTTTTATAGTTATTTTTTTAATTTATATGATTAAAGATCGTGTTATCAGTATTATGATATTTTGACGATAAATTACAATCACACAGTACAAATAATAACTTCCATTTCTATTAGACCAAGTAATTTGAACTTTATAGATTTGTCAGGAGGGGGAATACTTAGATTAAATGGTAATGCGCAGTTTGTAAATCCCAACGAGAGCTTACATCCTGGACGCAATTTAAAAAAATATGAAAAAATCGGGAACTTAATTGAATTAAAAATGGAAAGTTATTTTTTAAACATAGCTTTTGCTTGTAAATGTTCGCAATTCTATATTTATTTTGTTATTATGCTTATATGACATACCCTCGTTTTGGTTGAATATACTTCTACAATATGATTTCTCACAAAATAATGATTTAAAACTCTAATTTTATAGTATCCATCTTTATTTTATTGTTCAGATTTAAACGTTTACTCATAAAAGAAAAAGAAGTATTTTAATGTCAGTGAACAATGCTGATTGATATTACTAATGCACTTAACTGAAATACTAGGCTTAGAATCAAAGTTGTGAGGATGTGGGATAAGATTATGTGGCTGTTACGAATCTTTTACAGTACTTGAGAAAAATAGCACAGTCAGGATTTGTCTTTGTGGGTGATGGTGATACAAGTTTGTAAGTAAGTATAAAATATATAAAGAAACTATTGATAAGATATTGTTGCATTTAGAAAAAAATCAGCAAGTCGTCTCCCTTCAATATCATCTCAGGCGTACAGTGAATGCACGTGTTTATTGAAACATAAACATTATAAAATAGCCATTATAAAGAAAAAGGTTTCTTTAAAGAAAAATGTATTGATATACTTCATGATATTTTTTTCGGGTACTGTAATTTCCCGACATTTTTATATGAAAAGTTCACCACCTCTAAATAAGAACCCCAAGAGTCATAACAATTAATTTATCAAATATATTTCAAATTTGGTTACAGTTCAAACGAGATAATTCATCAAAATCTGGAGATAATTTTTTGGAAATCTTCTTGTTCTCCTTTATTCTTGGGTAAATTCAGCAAAAAAATTGTTTGTTCACATGTGGTAATTAAACATTGAACAGAAGCATGACAACCCCTGGACGAGGAAATGACGTGAATCTGAGTGTATACCATTGGCGAAGAAAGAAGATAAGAGTTGATAGAGGAGGTGGCTAACGTCCATCTGCTCATAGCTACTCTCCAAAGAGCTCTCTTCCAGGCTCTGACTAAGCAGCTCTTTGATTTATGGGATCACGCGCATGTACTGGATTTTGCGTCACCTCATGCTCTTTGGCACAAATAGCACTGAATGTGGCGTTGACGACGTATGGCGGACGTTGCTTGTGAAGCAAACAAAATTATGGTTCTACACATTACTCTATGGACCCTTGTAAACCCATCATGTATCAGATGATATGTTAATCTCCACTATGTGAAACACTTTGTTAATTGCCTCATTTCAACTCGTGTTTATAAATAAGACACGCAAATGTAATTTCAAAACTTAGAAGAGGATAGACGATCAGTGACTCGATTAAAAAATGTTGAACAAATTTTTTTCTCGTTACACAATCTTTAAAATATATTCTCACTACCATTAATTTGATTTTCAGCCGTTTTTTTCGTACCTTTCACGAATATCATAAAATCTGTATGTATTGAACAATTAAGTGATATAACATTATTAATACATATACATTTTTATTAAATTTAATGAAATTGTATTTTTCTTCTGCACCAATAACAAGCTGCCATGAAAAAATTCGGAACTTTTTCTTGAAATTTAGATGCAGATTTTATTTTATTTTATTTTATTTTATTTTGTAGTTTGACCGATAGAGCGAAAATGGTGCTGCTTAGCAAGTAAATTTCTAATTTTACAACAAGTAACACAACAAATCTTCTGTACGAAAAAATGCGAAAATATTAAACAGAATAAGCGTGACAAAAGGAAAGTTATACACTTAACGTAAAATATATTTTCATTATATGTGAAAGAACTAACTAAAAATTAACGACAATAAATGTACTGCGACCATATCTTGTGTAAAATAGTATAAGTACGTATGATTTGACGCTCCATTCATCACCTTTCTCTAAAACTTGCTTGTGATGCATGACAAACTCAACTGCACTTCCTAATTAATGGGAGCGGGTAGTTGAAATTAACCTTGAAACTGTATTCTTTCTTACAATTGGGTACGGCCAATTGCCACTGAGGGTTAGATGGGGTTAACGGACTAGCCAAGACATTTTGAAAATCTCATCACTATGTTCCTGAGAACTTTGCCGCAGATGGCTTTGACCGATCAAAACAGTGCAATATTTATGTAGATGGTGTTGCTCCGTCTCAACATGAAAACTGTAGGGTAAATGCACCAGTGCTCGGCACTTTAGGTATTAGCAGGAAAGGAAACACTAAGGCTTCAATGCTTTTTCTCGCCTTTTTCTTTGTGAGCACTATATCTAAAACCTGTTATTAAGTAATTGCCATGTAGGTAATGTCGTGAATGAAACAATAGATGTCTTACAATTAGCAGACGTGACTGACTGAAAACCAAGCGTTTACTTACTATATAATACTAAATACTATGAAAAAAATACTATAAATTATGAAAGCTCTTATTTTTTACATATTTTGTTGTTTTTCATATGAATTGCATATCCAGTTCAGTCAGTCATAGAAAACTTTGAAACATCTTTCTTGCACCAGAAATACGAGAGTCTGCAATCAAGAAGGAAGCTTGGGGTCTAGTGAAGAATATCAGAGAATCAATCTCTGGAGAATAAGTTGCTTTATTTAATGAGCATTCAAAATGATCAAGCTAATGCATTGGTTTTAACGCCTTTGGATAATTAGCGTATTGTATTCAGCAAACGTGACTCAAAATTATGAATTGTAAGAAGAAATCAAATTATAAAGGAAATCTACGCCATTACTTTTCATAGAAATCTCTTAGATTGCGGTGAACCTCACCGCCAGGTAACAGATTAAACATGTTACGTCGAATGAAAATGGGAGACGAGTCCAATCTGTTACCTGGCGNCAGAAATGGAAAATACTACCCAAATAAAGTACTTCCTAAGGGAGTCGCCTCAGATGAGGAGTTTAGTCTCTACGAGGCCACCTCAGAGGTCTTTGGGTTTCACAAGTTGAATGAGAATGGTAGACGGGCACGGGTAGCGAACGGGATGGCGCAGTCGGTAGGCGCATGAGCGCGCAAAGCTCGAGGTCCCGGGTTCGATCCCCGGTCCCGTCTCCCATTTTCATTCGACGTAACATGTTTAAGCCATTACCTTTGTTAGAATTTCTAAATTCAGTCTCTCTCTCTTTTTATCCTGCTTTGTTTTAAGAAGAATCAGTTCATGTCGTATAGCCCGCTTAATGTGTACCTGAATTATCGTTAATGTGCAGTAATGTAATGTACTCTTCTTGAGCTCCCAGATAATATACATTAGGAATATTGTGTAACGTCCCCAAAAATGTGGAAAACTATTTTTTGAATTATTTTTGTGTTACTGTAATAACGTGAATTAGTTATGAATATGAAATAAACGACTGATTAAGATATTATAACGTTATTTTGTCTCCATTGTGAGTTCGAAACATCTATGGCACATTTTTGACAGTGTCGGTTACAGATCCGGAGGACGCCATTTGGAAAATGTACTTTTTTTGCTGCTAGTCGATAATTTTAAAATTTTTAAAAATCCAGAGGAACGAAAGGAACTTGCGAATGTAGAAAAGGAACCTGCTGGTTCCGATTTCGACAAAAAGAAATATGCGTAAATTCGTACGCCCGTCCCCTAGCCTGACAATTTTAAAAAAATTTATGAAAGCACTTGTTGCTACTCATCAAAACAACGTTTTAGATTATAAAGTATTGTTAATTTACCATTTAGTGATAACAACGCTAAATAATCAATCGAACAAATTGAAAATATAGGGAAAAATTCCTTTCAAATCTTACATGAATTTCCCTAAAAAATAATATTTCTGAATACGGGTCCTTAAAAATGCAATATTTGCTTATTCTTAATAAGAAAAAACCCATTGCCCACTGCTAGTAGGGGCCAGGGAAGGTTACACGAAAAGGTCGTCGTTATTAATATTTCACCTTGATGAAGTTGCTGTCTATCTGTCGAAATACGAGACACCATTACTATATTTCAGCGAGTAAATATTGCTTGTTTTTCTAATCTGTCAGCCAAAAAAATGTAAATGAACTCCATGGGGGTCTGATACTTTATGAATAATGGTGTTAAGAGGTCAGCACATTTATCCATCAAAATTACAAGCTGACTCATAAACCTTCAAACAGCTCGATCTATAAAAGAAAACAATCCAAAAATGAGAAATACTTTTTTGGATAATTACCTTCCGTCATAAATATTTGAATACAACATTATGGAATCCTTATTAAAGTGCTTTGATTATGGATTGTAAATTTTGACAGAACTATTCAGTATTTATGATTAGTCAATCTGTAAATGCTATTTTAATACAATCTGTCACTGCGTTCTCAAATAACACAAAAAATTCACTAAATTCATTTCTTTTTCAGTGTAAATGAACTAAAAATGTTATTTACGTTACTAAAAGAAAAGTACCAGACATTTTCGACGGTTTGTTTATATTGTGTATTAGGGACATTGGATGTCAAAAACTGAAACTTTTTTTTTCAGATTTACGAACATATTTCCTGACCTTATTTATTGCGACCTTATTTATTCTGTAATATGACGTCATATTTCTGTCGTAATGTATGTGTTTACGTAACAAATAATATTCTTCTGATAATCCGTGAACGAGCTGACGAACGAACGAGTGTTAAAAATAAATTAAAAAATCTGTTTACCCAAAAGTTGGATGAGATTCTTGTTCAAATAGATGTTCCCACATGCGCTGACAATCTTCTTTCATCCATTTGTCTTAAATTGATTATCTTGGAATTTTTCTTCTTCGCAACACATTCTAAGTAATTTACCCTGCTGGGTTTCATTTATATTCTGAGTCATGGCTGGATAGCTCCATAATTTAATTAAAATATCGGGGCGAGGAAGTTTTTCACTTCAAAGTCTACCTTGAACTATTTCCGTGCGAGTATTATAGGAATCCATGTTGAATATAAAATCAAATTCTGGTCCTATTTTGGGATGATATTAATCATGTGTCTTCTTTAATTTTTCCAAAATAGTTTTCTCGGTATATATTTTGTCTTTTATGTCTCCCAGACTTCAAATTAGTGAAGTAAATAACCCCAGAGTGATGTATTAATATTGTGAATGAGCTCCATGAGTGATGTTTAGCGAAGTACCTTTGTTAATTACTCAATTTTTGTATCCTAAGGTTCATATAGCCGGTTTTATCCGTTCAGAAAGAATGGTAGCTCAGTCTACACCCAATCTCGAAAAAAAATCCTATATAATAGGAAAATTGTACTCACATTTAAGTCACCACAAAAATGAATGTTTATTTTGACCGAGTTTATATTCTTTGCGTACGGATAAAACCACGCATAGCATGAATCGTTGACAAATCTTTAAGCAAATCCAAGTTGCGTCCGACATGAATATTGAGACTGATACATGGAGGAAATGAATATCAGAGTATTTGTAATGTTCAACGTTACTCTTCACGGTTTCTCGTTGCCTTCCCTGGGAGAGAAAATATCCATTCCTCATATGTGGCTCAGTATGTAGAACCCTTCGCTTGAGGTGAGATCTCTGCCTTTTAATCTACCCACAAGTTTGTGATGTTTACAACATAAAATATAAACCTGAACAAAAACGAGAAATTTCAATAAAATACATTCGGGCGAAATCAAAAAAAGAAAATATTACATGTGCATGTAAATGATGAAAGAAATGCACTCATTTTCAAGAAATCGAATGCAGTTTTTTAAAATGAAGTGGGAATGATCTAAAAAATTACTTCACCTGTTACCTACAGTCTAGACCAACTACAGTCTACCAGTTCTTATTAATGCAGTAATCGATAGTGCACATCATATCGACAATCCGATCCCAAGCATGGATTGGTTTTCATGTTGGTCTATCCTTGTGTATCGTGATAATCGCGTGCTTTACATGTAGTTTTCGTTATAGAACCCAATAGCTGGAAATGAAAAATTGTTCCTGCATAAGTTTTCGTTTCGTGAGAAATGGGTCGTAATTGTTATAAAAACGGCGGGAACAGTTTTCACAAATTTATGTCCCAATTTCCGAATGAAACATCATTAAGGAATAACTAGTGTAGGTGTATCAATCGAATAAAATATTTACCTACAAACAGTTGATTTTAGTTGATAGAGGTCTGTGTATTATGACGTGAGTCTCCTTCGTTCTTTTGTATTGCATTTGGCTAATGACCTTCAAGGTGTCATTTGTGAGACCAGCCAAATCATCGCAATTTTGTGATAAGCCATTCTCCCTATATGTGTGTCAGACGGATGTTCTTCAGAACGCACAAGAAAACGACGATCCGACTGAAGGGTTAAAGTTTCACAATTGAAATTTTTTTATAATCACTATGCGTATATGAGAGAGTGTAGGATGAATTCAACCTAAAAAGTATTAAGTTTTTACCACAAGAATTGAGGTAGAATACAATATAAGCAGCCGTTTATCGTATACTACTTTAATTTCGTGAATTGTTGCTTTTTGTACAATTAATAAACCTCCAATCAACATTAGCATCTGCAAAAAATGTTATTCTTTTATAATAACCATACGCATCCCAAACCCTCCCAAACGAAGTGTATATCAGCAAAGTTAAATGGTAATAAAGAGGATCGAGAATATTAGTATGTTTTATACGATTATTTTACATACGATACTGTTAGACGTAAACGTTTGGGTAATTAGAAAAAAATTGCGAAAAGAAAGCGATTAACCGCGCTAGCTGTGCGTACGGTCACCCTCCTCAATGAGGTGACTGACAGAAACTACAGAAAGAGATTGAAAAACGTCCTGCACAGTACATCTCCCTTTCCCTTATTAATGGTGACTTCTTTCTTTACGTGAGTGGGTGAAACTTTCTCTGTAAAAGGAAGCAAGGCTGTTGCCTTTAATATATTGGATTATGCCCTTCACTGCATATTACAGGCAATAGTGAGAGAGACGAAAGTATTGTGTAACAAGCCGTGATAAAGCATAGAATGACATCCGAAACGTTGGCGAGTTAAGTAGTTTTTTACTTCCCTATATCATGACCTATCCTCAATATAGAATTAAGTTCTCTTCAATTGTACTAAAAAGCAATTTCTTGTTTTAGATTTTTCACATATGAGACGCAATATTTATTTACATTCCTACATAGCTATAGTTTTGTGAATTTTGTTCTTCTGTTTTTGAGCAGAAACTTGACGTTTCAGCCGCAGTAGGTGAAGGTCGCACCGGTAGAGGATGGCACAAAGTATCGTCAAGTGACGCTTCTTTCAGAACTTAATATGGCCATGGCTGCTTAAAACCTTGTATTTTACCAGCAGTCTGGTTATTTCTTGTATTATACACTTTTCAGAATATTAAAATAAATAGTGTAGTAACTTGTATATCCGGACTTGGAACCCGCTATAATAAAATATCCGGATAATCCATTTGGTATACAAAATAAACGAAAAATAATATACAATATGACGCATTCTGTATGAATACTTTATTAACACAAATATTTTCAAAACAGTAAGTAGTTAGTATGACACATATTTGGTGAATTAGATAGTCCGTGGACCCGCGCTCTGTAATTCAACTATACATACTTAATTATATTTTAATGGTTTTGGAAAACTAAGCAGGATAAGTTTGCAGCTAGCGGGTATAATTCACCTTCCCCACGTCAATTTATCCTTACTCAACTAAGTAACCCCAACAGTATTGTTAAAATAAGTTGGCCACCAGATAACACTCCCACACAACAGAAACGAAACATGAATACAATCACGTTATTGTATTGTATAAAGAATATGTTATAATATCCAGTGTTTTATTTGTTACATCATAAGGCCTTTTCGACGCTTGGTGGCCATCATTAGTACTCCTTTGATGAGAAGGGTGACGACATACAACCACCAGTTAATCATAATGTTACACACAAGATCGATTGTAATTTTGAATCCAGTGAATAGTATATTTGATTAAGTAAATAAGTTAATAGGCTATTTCACAATACAGATTATACACAAACTAACACATTTACAACTTTTCTGAAACTGCAAAATTTTCAATAAGAAAAAATGCTTTTATTATAAGACTGATCGCCAAGGACCCGAGTTGACGTGATTCATTGCACACCCTAACTTTGTGCGTCGCCACATTGAGTTACTTGTTCTTGTTTTATTTAAATACGAATCAGTAGTTTGGTTTTTGAGTGGTGAGGTGGAATAAAAAACTGAATTATGTATATATGATATTACTGCGTATCTTAATAAGTTTTCTATATGTAAAAAATAAAACAGAATATTTTAAGAGAAGTTTGTCTGGTCCTTCAAACACTGTTCTTCCGACAACGTTTTTTATTTACACTTATATTCAGATGCATTTTTCTCTTGTTTACAAAGTTCAGGTTATTGATATTGAAAACCGAGAATGTTTAACCGTGCCCTTTGGATACATCTCAGTACTTCAAGATAAATGAAAAATTATTTCAGCTTGTTATAAACAACATTAATGTTAGGTCATTTAGAGTGATATCACACAAAAATGAATAGTCGGCAGTAACGATCGATAATAATTTTTCTATAAAAGTTGTTCTGGTAAAGATACTCAAAACAATATTTTAAAAAATTATTAATTAAGCGTAATAATTTGGATGTTTCCAATACAAAAAAAAGAAACAACTAAAAATGCAATCGCGATTTGATTTGCAAATATTTTCTTCTTCTAGAGGAAAATCTGATGTTGAATCAACTATGTCGGCTATCAAATTACCTTCAAGATAGTGAGTTGTTTATGTCCAGTAATGTCCGTCTGCCGTTGGAAACCCGACGGGCATCTTATGATAGACTGTGAATTCTCTCTTCAAAGGACCACGATCTGTTTTACTGGTCAGCATGAGATGAGGCCGCTGACACAAGATAGATATACTTCGTGTATACAAAGAATCGTGCTACTTCTAAAATTTATTTTATCAACGAGATTTGGAAATTGGTCTATTGATTCTTGGTCATTCCCCCGAAATCTGATATTAGATCATAAGAGACAACTTGATTCTAATTTTGACAATGTACGCCAGTATCAGTTTTAATGAAGGCTCCATCGTTGGTTAGTGAGAGCTCTGCGACACCGTATTTAATTGTTACATAAATAAGAGATTGTATCATACAAATGAACAAAATAACTCAACCCTCACTTCATGTGACCCAAACATTTCATATTACGCGTCTCTATTTATTTTTCTTTAATTATGGCAAGCACATAAGCTTAGTCAGGATACAGGTAGAAATCCCTTTTAACGACAGTCGACTCTCTTCTTTCTAAATATTTTGCGAATTGTGGAAGCAAATATTTGCTGATGAATATTAAATGAGGTTTCGAATCGATGAGAATCTCGCACACTCGTGGTTTATGGTTGATTTGCAGTAGACTCAACACCTTGCACTACCTTTTGTTTTCCTTTCTTGAAGCAAAATAAATCATACAGTTAGCGAGTTGGATCGATATTGAAAAATGATCAGTATTTTAGGCGTAGCAGTGCAGTGATATATTTTTATTGTCTATAATCATTCACGAGTCTTCAAGAAAGCTGTGGGCTGAGGGCGAAGTGTTAGATGTTAAAGAAACAAACGTCATGCCAAGTATTCACATTAAAATTTTTTAAAACAAGTTTAATTTTCTTCCTGCAAAATTCGTAGTGAGCTCGCGTATCAAATCTAATATTTCTTTAAGTGTTGAGGTATGATAGTTTTGTATGATTCCTGTAACAAAAAACGAGAAAATTGGCAATATGACGTTCTTCCCTTCCAACTCTATAAAACGTATTTGATAACACAATTATTATGTTCAGAATTATATTTTCAATATATATCACATCATTCCTCTTCTAGATCCAGAGTGGTAGATGAGACATTACAGAAAATGTTCTTTGTTCATATTTTCACGACTCAAAATAATGGGATTTTGTCAGTATTTTGGTAAAATAGAAAAATAAATTAAATAATTTGAGTTTGTGTAGGATATACTTTTTCATAGGAGAATAACGGGTTTTTATAGAATTATAAGGCAAACGGCGGAAATTCTCTAATATTTATCTTAGTGTCCTCAATTTTCTCATTGCCAACTCCATATTTATTCATGGTAAATATAAAACACGGTTCTAATCGTCCTGTCAAGCAAAAAATTGAAGATATTATCAATTTTAAATTTCTTTAAAATGAAATGTTGATTGACATACGCTTCAAGTGTTTGAGGCTTCATTTTCCGCGCCTGTGCGTTCCAACTTGAAGAAGTCGACTGAAAGGCCGCGTCGATTTGACGTAAAATGGTCGATATGTCTCACTTGTCACTGTGATCTGACAAACGACCTCTGGTTCTTCCACACCTCTGACCGCGTCACTCATGCTTATACCAAGTCTAGCAAGGAACTCGCTTTCGAACCTTATCGAACACCATTAGCTATTCATGCGTCAGTAGTTGTAATTGGGTCAGTGTGAAAACAAGTGAGTAAATCCAGTGAAATAGGGTTTTTATTTAAATTAAGCCTTATCATTCGTAATAATTTTGATTATAATTTAATCATCAAGAATATTTAAAAATGTTATTACATTTTAGTATTTTTCAAATAATTTATTTACCTATTTCTATATATATTACTTCTGCTTACAAACGTCATTGGTAGTAGGACGATACACATTGGGTTTTCACTTTGCTCGTACTCGTACAAAGATACTGTGAACTCCTTGGATATTTCTACAGATGTGCCACATTTATTTTCCCCAGAAGTCAAGGAGATACATGTTATTCCAAACTTGATTAAAATGCTCCCAGATAGCATGTTAACATTGACCCTCTCTAACATCATCATACCAGAACAAATGTAATATACAGTCTCCCAATTCCAGTCTCTCCCTATGTCAAGACGTTTCCTAACACTGGTATGTAACAGTGTCAAAGTGTAGTTGACAATTTATCTGGAGCATCCTGTAGTTCAAGCCCTCATACAGTGACAATATACTCTCCAGAAGAATTTTAAAAAAATCTATCTGATGTTAGTTATTGTTGGAAAACGTAAAGAAGAAAAGCGAAGATTGATGTACACTAGACAGAATTTCGTTTATTAAAAAAATAATATTTTCTTGCACTTCAATGTTGTGTTTTATGGAATGTTAATGCACTCTTGTTTTATTTCCTAACCAGATGATTTCAAGAAATCTTCTCTCTCCATGGAATAAATATATAGCTGCATCCAACGAGAGTCTGTGACGACAGTGTACCAGAATGTACAATACCTGCAGTGTTCTTGAGTCTTATCCTGGAAATGCCAGAGGTACTGGGAAACCTGCGCAGTGTATTACCATTGCTACAACTAGACGAGTCTTGGCACTCACGACACATAAGATATTTAATGATATACGCAAAATCACCACTGATAGATGAAGTAAAATTTCTTGTTAAAAAATCTGCTCTTTTAAACTATATTATCTCTGTCTACAACTTAATTTGCGTTTAAAATTATTATCTTATACATTTTACAGGTAAATATTTTTAATGATGTAGTTTCGATCCCTGGGACATACAGATAATTCATTACCTAGAAAAAATTAAAGGGAAAAAATTTAAAAAAATTTAAAGATGTTTCGCTTCGTAATCTCGAAAAACGAAGAAGAATAATGTTCAAAAAAGAAAAAAAAAAGAAAAGAAATTTCTTTATTACCTTAATAATTACAACCATATGTAAAGAGGAGTCATCGCAATTTCATTACGATCTTGTGGTTGTTGCCAATCTCTAGCGGCGGGTGTCTCCAAAAGAAGTCAATCCCACTTATACTCCTTAAACAGGTCTAAACCATGAAACAAGTCTAAAAACGTGATTTTTTAAATTATTTTCTTTGACAGGATAAAATTTCCTATAGAATTCTTGTAATGAATCCCTGAGATTTCCTATCCGCCACAGTATAATTTGAAACCTACGAAGGATACAATGCGGTCGCGCGTAGCTCCCGGCATGGTCACTCTCATGTTTGGAAGAAGGTGGAGGCGTCGGTGGCAGATCGTGACGCGTGGCCCCTCGCGGCCTCTGTTTGCCACACAGGCGCCGCCGCGCCTATTGCGCTTGACTTGGCGCCCAGGGCTAAGAGCAACATCCTTTTCATTTTCTGCGTTTGCTGTTCTCCCTCGTCATTTCGGGTCAAGGTGCTGATGAGAATGTGTATTCATTTATTTCTGTTTGGTGTGATTGTAACTGGAGTATTTGTAAATGCGAAATGTAGCGTGCTATTGAAGCTTATCTACATGGAGCGATAGAAGGTAGGAGTTGGGTGGTATGCTATTGTTAGAAGGTTAGCTAGGAGTACCAACAACTTGACCCACGTGGAGGTAGTTAGAGTTATTGTTACTAGGAGTAGTAGTAGTAGGATAGAAGGAGGTTATGCTTTTCAATCTTCACATACATGAACTGGGACAGTAAAGTGAAAAGTTACAAATTTTTTTCTGACCCCGCCGGGTAAATAAGTGATGAGCGAGAACGCTAGTCCCTCGGCCACTGGATGGTGTAATAATGTTTGGTGTGGTTTGGTGTGGTTGCTATTTTACGGGTTTATCGGATAATAGCCACAGCAGTGGCGGATCTATGGGGGGGGGCGAGGGCTAAGGGGGCTATAGTCCCCCATTGGACCTGAACTTTCAACAGATAATATTGAAACTGATAAAATGTATCTTTATCGTTTAATTTGTATGTGCCATTTTAAACAATTTATAAATTTGGTCACTATTTAATGTATTGTAAAAAATTTGATTAATTGATGTATAATATTTATAAGATTTTTGTGGGGCTTTACGGCTCGTGGACATCGAGTTTATTAGAGCCCTAAAAACTTGTACAGGTAGGGAAAATGCAGTTACGCACTAGGAAGAGTCAATATGACTCTCCCCGCGTGTGGGACTCGCCGAATGACTCGACCTAAAAACTCACTAAAAACTCTCCTGAATTATCATTAGAGAGAGAGACGAAGAAAGAGGAAAGTGAAAGATCGAAAAGAACAAGAGGTGACCAATGAAGCTCAGGAAAGAGAAAGGAAGGAGCCTAGCACAAGTAAGGGGAAGTAATACCAGACTCAGCTCGGGGCCCCGTGTTCGCTAAACACGTACTTACTAGATGTAAGTCCCCTGGGGGGTATATATTTATAAGAATATTTATAATATTTATAAGAATATTTACAAACATATTTATAAAATTAACCCCCCACCTTCATTATGGTCTAGATCTGCCACTGAGCGACAGGTATCATGGAGGCGCTTGCGTAAATGTTACAAATTGAACTGGATATCAATAAAATACACGTCTAACGTGTCATGTGCAAGAATGATGCAACGCATTTAATTCTTTTGCTACAAATAGGGAATGGAGGGAAATTATCTTCCGTAGGATTTATGGAATTTTGATTCCCTAAAAAGAGTTGGGTAGAGAACTTCGAACTTATATGTCTATCGAAGTGTTTATAAAAATCATACCGCAATTGTGAAGGGTATTAGGCAAATTCAAATAACTGAATTGTGTTTGTGTCTTGGGATTAAACCTGCTTAAACACTCTTTAGCAATGATCACTTGAAGATTTTTACGTAAATTCTTTAGACTTCACGCATTTGTATTACATATACGAATGCAGATACTTGTGACGACCACATTTGACGTATTATAGCAAATTATAGGCATCTTCATAGATATTATGTTACAATGTAGTGAACTTTAATTAATCTGTTTATGAAGAGAAAATAGAGACACCAGATAACTTTGTACTGATATTAATATTAAAATTCTTTGATTAATAATCGATATGTGTGACGCAAGACTGAAATAAAATTGACAATCTTGAAATGACGTTTGTTGGGAGCAAAAGTAAAATAAAATAATTTCTGTCAATTTTCACATCTGATTCACGTACTGTACTACATAGACTACTTGGAGAATCTGTGCTAAATTTTGAGATAAATAATTCTATTGTCGAAAAAAGGACAATAAAGTAATGTGCTCTAGAAACAAACAAAGGACCATACCACCAATTCCGATCAAAGTATCCAGAGACAGATAAACATTTCTGCGCTCCAAGGCGCAGAGTTCATGACGTGACCATCTCCTTCACGATGATAATTAGCAGTTCGTGATAAGATCTACCGAACAAAAACAAAATTTTCTTTCAATCTATTATAAGAGAGCATTTATCTTGTAAATATATATATTTTTATCTATTTATATTAGTTTTTTTTTTTTTTCATTTTTTATTGGTTTCTCACCCAGTTCCTCGGCCTTCCGGTAACTATCTGGGTTTTGCGCCTCTTCCTACTTATTGTCTCTTCTGTAGGCTGCTCCTGTTCGACTTGCTGTATTACCCTGGCACTGCCGTTTCCGTGGTGTTGTGGGACATTTTTCTATCTAGTGCGTAATTTTAATTGCTTTTCGCATTTGCATTATCTTTGTGATTTACTCTTCAAAGTCGTGATGTATGTCCTTTTGTTTGAATGTATTTTGTCCAACCTGTTGTGTCGTGTATTCCTTGTTGTGCCAACTGTCTTATCTAAAATGAACGATCTTGTCCAAATATACCGTAGTCGTGTAAAATGTGGTCTACTGTATCATTTGGTCTCCCGGCTGCACATATTCCTTCATCGGTAATATGTGCCAATATGTTTTAAAATCGCCATGGTTATCTGTTATTTATAGATTATTTTGAAAATATCCCTAAAAAATCGTAACTATTTAGAATACTTGTATTCCAGATTAATAATAAGAAAAGTATTAATGACGCTGCCGCGCCTAAGTCCGAATCTTGTAAACCTACATATAAATCCGTCCTTGTCGGATGGCAAACAGGAGGAAAAACCCGGGACAAAAGGATTTCCGTAACGCATTTGTAAGTACACTTTTAAATTTATGGAACAAGTATTTTTAATTTTTTTTTTCAGTTATTGAATATTGTTGTTCAAGAATATATAATTTAGCTTATTCAAGGTGCAACGAAGAAGGTATCTTGCCTTCCTGGAAAGTGAAGGTAAGTTGGGATATTTATTGCCTCAATAAAACATTCCAGTTCGGAAGAAAACTTTCCAGCAAACCTTCGCCATTCCCGTGACATCTTCGTCCCAGTGCTTACCCAAAGCAGCAAGGTCGTATCGTCAAGGTAGGCGGCAACCACGTACAGGCATGTCCTGGAAGAAATTCCTCCTTACGACGATCAAATGACAAATGGCAACTACCAGAGGATTCCGTGTTGAAAGGAGTCGATCCCAGATAGGAAACAGCTCGTGGAAACGGGTTTTATGTTGCTGAATAACAAGACAACGCCAAATCTGATGCACTTCTTCACAAAGACGATTTTTCTTACATTGATGTGGAAATTATCTTATTAAAATGATGTTTTGGTAAAGATTTTTAGGTTAACAAATTTATCTTATGAGGACTGTGTCCTCAGTCGAAACTTTGTGTTTAAAACAGTGTTAAACAAAAAAAAGGCTGTAAAAGATGAAAGTGTTTTATTGAATAAGTAATCAGGCAACTATTTTCTATAATTTATTCAATTATCTTGAAAATTAATTGGAAGTCAATAATATAATTAAGTGTAACAATTAATAGTAATTTAAAATGTAATTGTTCATTAGAATGAATGCCATTCAAAATTTTGACTGGAATCCCGCATTCTTTTTCATTCCATATCGTTATTGTCGCATTGTCGCATTCCAGTCCGATGGAATCGTGGCCCGTGTGTGGAGGCGGCCATGGAGCCAGGGCGCCGCCGCCGTGCTGCTGAGCAAGTAGCCTTGCCCGCGCACTGCGTCGCGCCGGCCGACATATTGCCCATATATTGCGGCATAGGTCACGCCTCCGTAAAAGGGCGTCAGACACGACGCCACACACGCAAACAGTGGGCGCCTCTACGGGAGGGCAGCATCTAAAACGAATGTGTTGGACCCCTTTTGCATTTTTGAGAGGTTAGTTAGTTTTTATGAAAAAGATCCAACGATGTAGTCAAGGGAAATAACATTTGAGACTTAAAATACAGAGGTACCTCAGGTTTTGTCGATAACCTATCCGAAAATTTTCGGGGAAAAAACGGAAGAACGAAAATTTAAGTAATTATTTCAATACGAGTCCATGTAAATCTAAACAGTTCGTTCCAGACTTTCCAAAATACATTTATAAAAATATGGAATAAATATAAGGTTAAATACTGCAAACCATAAGACATTAATTTGAAATGAATATAAAAGACTAGTGTAAACCAGAAATAAATATGTAACCATCTCCCTCCATAAGAATCTTAGGTATTACGACTCTACATGGGGTCACTTTCATTTTTGGTCTTTTTGCACTAGTGTCAGCTTCAATCAGTGTACCCACATCGTACATATAAGATGTCAAAGCAGTTCTGTTTCGGCGCCTCTTTCAAATTTGCTTCAAATGGGACAAGGCGTCACCACTAAACCAATTTTCAAATATTGACAAAATTATTAGTTCGGTAACGTACGTCGGCACGCCCACGAAATCAGAAGCAATCGACGAAAACCGATATAGGGGAAGATGACCGAGTTACGCTGCGTACCAGTAGGTTTCCCAACCCGAGTCGGTCCATGTCCGGAGATACGAATTGCTGTGGACAGTTACCATATTTTCTTCGTACATTACATACGTAATCGAGAGGTAAAACTTACTATTTTGGGTTTGTAAACGCTCTCCGTTTTAAGCTTGAATCCGCTCCCTCGGAGAATGGCTCGGTGTATAGAGCGTTGAACTGTTGGTAATGTGTTATTTATATTGGGGATCGTGATGAGTTTAAGGGATTAGTTCTGATTCCTCAGCTACTAGACTCACTCCTGGGTCTGATGGATAAAGCGGTCAGAGTGAGATATTGGTTACATTGTCTCCTCCTCCATTGCCGAGGCCAAGTAATTGTGTAACTCCTCACCGAACCACCCCAAGGGTACGTTAGGACCTAACCGTCTCTTTCACTCATCCTGTAACGAAACTGACATCTAGTTCCTGCTGGCTTTGGAATGCTTCTCAGTTATTCTCATACAATGGAGCCTGATGTATTAATGATAATGTTTATAGTAGTATAAGTAGGACGTAATATAAGAAGCAACTTTCTGCTGTTTATTGGCATGGCCGTTAAGGTTGATTATCAGTTTTAAGTATCAAAACTGAAAATGTGAATAGATTTTTATCATCAAGTAACTGCTCGAAGTTACCCAGAATAATTTTGATTACATAGGAATAACTAAAATTTTATTTAATACTTTAAATTATTCTTCATTTTCATAATGAATTCTCCCGCGATAGGGGGACGTGTTGCAATACATACTCAGATTCATACGAGATAGTTTTATTCAAAAGTATAAAATATTCATCGAATTTAGTTCCAGTTAATAGAGAATATAGTACAGAAGGTAACTATAGCATTTTCAGAATTAAAATACAAATACAGAGTGTTTACCGAACTTAAATTTAGCAAAGCTGAATTATTATGAACTGCAACGTTATTCTTTCACGCAAGACTGCATGAGAGTTAAAGTTCATTTGACAACATACGTTATTTGTTGACATGCTATTTAGAGAACACAATTCATATGCATGTTCGAACACGATATGCTGAGGAGACCTTCTGTGGCCTAATTCATTGGAAAGTAACAAAAAGTAACATTCTATATCACCATAAAATATCTCACCAGTACTTCTCTCGGGCGATGTGGCCTTCCGTCAGTGACAACTGGTTCTTCCACACCTCTTAACACGTTTGTCATACGCAAGCACGCAAACGCAGCCAACCATCAAAACCCTGGCGGCGTACTTCGTGCACCAGAAGTACCCCATTCAACAAATGCTAATGTTTCCTGAATCCATTCAGTGACTTCCCGAAACATAATTTGTTCTAATGGTCGATTATATCTGTTCTAAGAACGAGCTTAATGTTACGAGAACAAGAAAATGGTTGGTTAAGGTTTCTGATACTCCATCGCACAGCAAGGAGGTCGAGAATTCTGAAAAACTTTCTCGCAATTTTCGGACAGTGGAGACACATTTAGTCGTGTTAATAGCGGATTCGAATATGTTAACTAGGTTGGGGCAGTATCCGAGATATTGGGATAACGACGTATGTTGGTTCAGAGTGAGAGGGGAGAAATGCCTCTAGCGACGAAGATATTGGGTGTTTTAAACATCAATGAACCCAACATTCGAAAGTTATCTATCGTCTAACATTGATAGTGCTATAGATACTGTCCCCGACACATGATGCAATGAATAATTAAAATACAATAATGCTTAACTCAATTTTTCGTAAAGTCCTGTTAGTACTATGTTTTAAAAGATCATATTATGAATTTTCTGTACTTTTACTATCTTGTTAAAAAATCATCGAATATGTGAGAAAAATCAACCAAAATTATATAAAAAACAGTGAGAGATAGATGTAGTAATTACAATAAAAAGAGGTGCCTAACTGCCATAAATACTATTTCATGAGGGTTCATGAACCCAAGAGATTGTTTAAAACATTAGCCAAGCTCCAATTATAAAGTTGACTTTGTTATAATTCATTTTGATCTCCAAATATAAAGAAACATTAGCTGAACCGAAACAGTTCAGTTAAAGAGGGAAAAACATTAAGTGTATAACTGTTCCAACTTCCAGTACTTTGCTTGACAAACACCCTACTTCGGTTAAAGTCTCCTCCATATTGGTCAACTCCTCAACATTCGTCCCCTCTGGTAGCTTAGACCTAGCATGTTTGGTTGCCCCTGAGCCTCTCCGGCTTCAATTCCGGCGACGCCAGTAAAAAATTCGTAGCTTTTCACTTCAATGTCCCAGTTTATAGCTGTGACAATTAAAAGTGAACCCTCCTTCTTCCATCCTCTTCCTACTATTCCTTCTACCACAGTCTTACTATTAATAACTGCTCGTACTAACACCTCCGCGGTGGCCAAGTTGTTGTTAAATCAACTTAACCAGTCCACCTTCTAACAATAATCCCTACCCCCATCTCCTATCTCCTATCACTCCATGCAGATAATCTTGAATAGCACGCTACATTTCCCATTTATGCGTATTACTACAATGAAAAAGAGACAGTGGTCAGCCCGAACATTCATATAATGTATGTACTTAAGAGGATACCACGGGCACTTTCAAGCTTATCAGACTAGTCAGGTGTTATTCACCATCAACGGACACTTCCGCTCGTTCAACGGTCCATCATCTTCTAACCCGAAGTATTTTTTCATGTCAAAAAAAAAAAAAAAAAAAAAAAAAAAAAAAAAAAATTCTGCCTCTTTACTTTGTCAGTGAATAATGGAAAGGAAATTATACTGAATTTTGTAATAAGATCGCTTTTGGTGATAAGTGACAATACAAATTAAAACGAGGAAAATAGAATTTCATTGAGAGAAGCATTCACGGAGTGATTTTGGAGAACTACACGAATGAGTAATGAGAAATTAAGGGTAACACTGCAACGGGGCTGGAAACAGCGTGAGGGAGATGTACAATATCTGAAGCTGAATTGAAACGTTCTTTTCAGTTATTTTATTGGAAGAGCTAGAGAGAATATGAGTTAGATTTTGCGGTCAACGTGGGTGGCAATGATTAATTGGAGTTGACCTCTAACACTCAGGTAATGTGCTTGTTACTGAATGAGGTGGGTTAAAGACTGGCGATACTTGAAAGATGGAAGGGAAGAAAATTAAATGTCCGCAGGTGATCTTGTTGTAGGACCCGCGTTCTTCGAGTGGAAGTCAATAGGGACGTGAGGTGTGTGGATATGTTTGGAGGCAATTCGATCAGATAGTGCTGCCACTCGTAAGCAAGTGGACCGCCTGTTAGCCGCTCGATCGCTCAATGGCGCCTAATTTATCTGCTACTGGCTCACCTCCCTGTTTTCCCCGCACGGTTAAGAGAGATTGCAATGTTATGGAACAACATTCCATGCTCAGGGTAGATATTTGTGTAATTTATTTCTGTTAAGCAAATGTCTTTAAAATATTTTTAATTCTTCCAGTCTCGTTTTCAAAATACAAAAAACTCTATTTTTATCAGTTCTCAACGAGTCAACATTAGCATATATGCTTTCATAAATTTAGCATAGATGCTTTCATAAATTTAAAGTGCGAGATTTGGAATTTTGCTAATGTAAAACAATAATTCATTTATAATATCCCAATGTTAGAATAAATAAACCTTATTGTCAAAAGCAGTTGCAATCTGCGTATGACCACGTGTGGGATAATAAACTAACTACTCTCCGGAAACAAACCATCCCATCAATTCCGATCGATGGCCCAGGGTCAGTGCGGATTTAATATTTATAAAATAAATTATTTAATAAATGCGTACTGTTATCCATTTATTATTCCAAAGTGAACTATAGATATTTTGTGCAGTAAAAACTCGATATTAACGAATCAAAAGTATTAATGACACTCAAGCCCATGGAAAATCCACCACTATCCGAAAGAAAACAGGATGGGGCTACAGAGATAATATACACAACAGTGCCAAGGTAGCGACAGTAGAAATAAACTGTTATAAATAAAAAGGATTAAAAACAACATACATGAAAAAAGGAATTTAATCAGTGTCAAGAATACTATAACAATGGCGTGATAAAGTATAAGACGGAATAACATCATTAACATTAATAGTTTTTCAGTTTGTTTATTTCTTTAGTTTAAAGTGTTACAAAACGTGGCTTAGAATAGGGAAAGTAAATTGCTGTTAGTGAGTCCGCTGCCGACAGCAATCAATTATTTACAATTATTACTTTCTCTTACCGTAATCTTTAATTGAATCTGGCCATAGCTCATTTAAATCTAAAAATAGAATCCGGTGCTTTAGCTGAAAGCTCACACGATAAATCATCTGTGTTTACGGAGGTTGTGAATTATACGTAAATTTTAAGTTTAATTTCGTTCTCCAAATTTCTCTTTTACTTCACATCAGCAAGCACTTACGGTTTCAACCGTGTATTAATAGATCACTGCATAGTATGAAGTTACGAACTTAAACATAGTACCTTAACCATTACACTTACACCATTTAAAATCGTTTTTCGTTACGGCATGAGTACGTTTAAGTACGTTTATTGTCCATATAAATTATTTAAACTCTCTCTTTATTAACTGCGAACCACCCTATGCTCCGATGTCAACCACTCATCCATCCTGGATATGCTTGTAACATAACGAGGTAGTTGTCATTGAAACATGACTTCGTTTACCTCAAACAATTGCGTTCCAACAATACAAGCGTGTTGTTCCCAATTACCAAGTTATCGTTCCAACGATCGATTTATCAAATGACCCTATTGTATGCTCGCCATTGCTCGTTTGAGACTCTGCGCCAGCAGTGGTCTTGTCGATTGTATCGACACAACAGGAAACTTCATCACGAATATCGATAGGTCACGGGAGCCTCAAATTTGCGTCTCCATGGTCACTACCATTCAATAATAGTTCAATAGAAACGATTGCCTCTCCGGTGTTAACGTTCTTGCTCACCCCCAAGTCATCCTGGGTTCAGTTCCCGGTGGAGCCAGAAAAAAATTGTAGCTTTACTCATTAATGTCCCAGTTCATATATTGTAATACTCAAAATGTCATGTAGCTACTAAGCGGTTCACCTACTAACAATAGCCCAACCACCATTCTCCTTTACATCCTATCGCTCCATGTAGATAAGCTTCAATAGCAAACTACAATTCCTATTTACAAATACTACAATACAAAATAGAAGAGACTATACTATGCACCTTGGTATGACGCAACCGAACAGCTATACTTATTTATAAACAAGAATAAGTTGATAGTCGCCTGTTACAACTCAAATACAACTGCGCCGTCCATTTGCGCAAATGTACTGCTTTGGTGGCTACTTAAATGCTTAGTCACGGAACACAACATTTAAGATACAATGGTTGCTTCAGACGCTACTCAAATGATCAATCATTTATCAGTTATATAAAACATTGATGAAAATAATTAAAATATACTCAATTATGAAAAAGTATATTTCTTATTCAAAATATGAGATTGAAGTTTCCGTATATCAGAAATATCAGTATACAAGAAATATCAAATTGATGTTTTTTTTTACACGGGTTATAATACTACTTCTTTCAGGCGACAAAGTTGATGTTAGGGAATAATATTTGTTGAATAATGTTTGTATTTGTTTTGGCTTCCTGTTTCGCTTTTGCATAAAAAAATAAATTTACAAAGTCATTTTTCTTTTGCACGATGATACATTTTATTCATCAAATTCATTGTACACCTTAGATCAGGTTAATATTCGAAACAAAACAGAGTTTCAATGTTGAAATTAAGGTTAATTAAGCTGAATTCATTTGTATGAATTGGTTATCGACAGAAACTGAGTTCCTGCGTCTTCACTCATGCCAAGTTTTAAATTTTGTAGATTGATAATCTCGTTTTTCAACACCCTCCTGAAATTGAAATTGAAACTTTAAGTCATATTTAACTGTCAAAACAATTGTGAATCAAACCACGCATGATAAGCAAAACAAAACAAAAAACCTTTAACATAGAAAGCTTGTTAAACTGACGACGAATTGTGCTTGGAGGAAATGAAATGAATAATGACAATCGGCAAAATATTGGGCAAGTCTCTACAAAATAATAATGTATTTTCAAATTTAAAAACATAATCCAAGAAACATTTTTGTATCAAATTGCATTAAAAACGTTCTTCATTATTTGTTCGTTCGTTTCTCAGTACTGAAAGTTTTACGTTTGCCCATTCCAAACATTCCCATTTACATAGTAGTATAGTGTCTCTTCCAAACAGTGTGTTTTGTTATTGCTCCCACGTTCATTTCATTCCACATTTAATAATATATATATTTCTAAGTGCTACGGAAGTCTTTAGTGAACTACTACCACGTTACTATTTGTATCCCGATGCTTTTTTCAGCTAAGGAACTGAGGTAGTTCCTGGTGACGTCTCAACTACGCGGTATCCTTAGTAATGGAAGCCATGTGATCTAGCGTAGTTCGAGAAATGTTGGACCCGAAGCAATACCACACCTTTCCATGAGAGAACAAGGTTTTACTCAAGATTTGACAGTTAAGAGTAGACAAGATGTAATTACGCTGATCTGATAGATCAGAAGGTCGTATCAAAAACCACTCATATCTATAATTTGAATCCTTAAACAGTGTACCCCGCTCGAGTCCGCTTGGGTAGAAAGTTTTTTCGGATAAAATTATTCCTAGTTTTGATTTATTTAATTAAGTGTTATCTGTCTTTCTATTTTGGTCGTTCGTTCTGTCCACAAGTGAGTTGTGATACGAAAACGAAATAATGCCTCTTTCCAGGAGCTCATAGAATCCACTCCACCTTGGAACGATATATTTCTTTCTGATTTCGAAATAAAGTGTGATGAGACACTTGTATCTGCGACTCTATTCAGGATGTGAATGTGTGTGAACTTTTGCCATGTGATTATTACATGAATGTGGGCTGGGTCGTAACTGCCTTTGCCGTTGCGTTTCTGATGCCTCTCGTTCAGATGCTTCGCTTTTACGATCCAAGTGGCCGTGAGCGTCAATGGACTAAATAAACTGAGTCAGGGAGATGAGAAGAGTCCCGTCTCCTAGAGATTGAACGAAATGTGCGAATGTTTATATGCGATTCTATTATTTCTCCGAAATATTTAAGGATTTTACGTCGCTACGCCCTTCATGTAAAACATCCCTTTAATCTCCTGTAATATTCAAGGGAAGTTGAGGAATCACACAAAATCATAATCTGAACTTAAAAGGAAACGTAATCTAACCTTTTAACTATTTTCCATTTCTTGTATAATTTGTTTTGAAATGTACTGTCTCACACACAAATAATCGGTTACTCTCATAAAGTCGCTGATTTTGATTATCTCTGCAAAATTATGAGCAGAAATGAAACCAAGGAAGAACGAAACAAAATGTATTGAGGTGCGGGTAGATCGGCCACTCTCTCTCTAGACGCACTCTGCGTGTCCCAAAAGCGGTCGCGATTCTGATCGAACGAGAAAGACTTGTTGCCCGGATAGAGTAGAAAAATCCAAAGGTAAGCGCCCGTAGCCCAGCTGAATTGCGACGGGAGTGTGGACAGGATGTGCATCCCAAGAATGTCAGGATGGTGCTGAAAAGCCACGGGGACAACTGCAGGGTAGCGCGAAGAAAACCTCTCACTAGCAAGACAAATGGGAAGAAATGGTTAGATGTTGCTCAAACGCTCATCCCTAAAACACCAGAGTGGTGGAATAATGTGATTTTCGCTAATGAAAGTAAGTCTTGTGAGCAGCAATCAGTGGGTAGGACTCTCGTGTGGTGCAAGGTAAATGAGGAATTCGGGAGGACAGTTTGCAGACCACAGTACGAGGAGGAAGTGTCATGGTAGGCACAATGACAAACAAGAGTTACCTGACTATTTAAAAAGAGGGAAAACTACATGAGAGTGCTGAAACGTTGGGCATTACACAGTCCTTCAAATTTGATGAAGATAACGGCCCGAAACACAGTGTTGATTTAGTGCGCTTGTGGCTGCTTTATAATTGCCGCAAACTGATTGAAACGCCACCACAATCTCCGAACCTCAACTTCATGGAATGAAGTGGATTCTTGGAAGAGGTTTCCTTTTCTTTCTTTCTTTTTTCAAGAAAGAGCAGCGTATGTGTGTGTGTGTTCATATAATTAATGAACCAACTATTTTGTAGTCTTTAGGAAGATTTATTGCAGCGCTAAGTCTTTTGGATATTTGGGCGAAGTTCTTTTGTTTAAATATTTGAGTGTCTTTCTGGTTTCAGGAAGCTTTTCACGAATGCTATTACCAAAACTGGGAGCGAAGTGTCGACGGGAGAAAAGAATGTCACAAGATTTATGTCTCAGTCGTTTATTTCTTGCTCCTACGACATGCTTACATGTATCCACTTTTCAGCCACAAGAAGCGCTAGGGAATGAGGAAGGTTTCGCCATTTTAGTTGATGCGTGTTTGTTTGTTCAGAAATGTTAGTATAAATGCCCCCGGTGTTCCGGTGTTCAGGTTACGATAGCCGCGAGATTTGCCAAGAGATGACCTCAGTTTTGGAGTCTCTCTGGTTTACCATTTAGAGTTTCCAGCATTGAGAATCATTAGATTGGCTTTAAACTTTCGTGTCTGTTTGTTTTATTTACTTATGTATTTATTTCAAGTCATATTTCATGATGTATTGAGGTTCAGGCTATCTTTTACCTAACCACAAGATTTAGGTTAAGGAAAGATGTTGGTTTGCTGGGGAATCAAAGGCATCTAATCGACATTGGTAAATTAGGGAAACACAC
The DNA here is from genome assembly GCA_002313205.1 of Laupala kohalensis. Classification (NCBI taxonomy): domain Eukaryota; kingdom Metazoa; phylum Arthropoda; class Insecta; order Orthoptera; family Trigonidiidae; genus Laupala; species Laupala kohalensis. Next base: position 248,172 of record NNCF01127004.1, read on the forward strand.
TGTAAACTTCACCCACATCAGCTGCGCAGGTATTGAGCGTGCTGTTCCGTTCCGTAGTTCTTAGGGAGCGCTTTCGTTCTTGTGTTTCTATTTTATTTCTGATATCAGCAAGGAAAAACAAATTTATCTTTACAGAATTTGCTGGACACTTGATCATACGCAGATAACGCAATGTAAAGAAGACCTAACTGTCGCTCAACGTGATTAATAAATGAAGGGTTTCACGGCTGGACTGATGAATGAAGAAAGCAATTTCACAAACACCCAACGTTGTAATATCACCCCTGCTTCTGACGTACTCCATGTTCAGATAAACAGCTTTTCAAAATAAACATTATATCGACAGCGACATGTATTCATCAGAATTATTTCTTACGGCCTTTTATGTACAAATATTTTCATTAAAATTCACAACGTTTCAGCTGTTGTTTACTTCCATCGTCAGGTTAATGTAGTGCATAAACATATGAGTTAACTTTATATCGGTGACGATAAGAAAACCAACTACATATACAAATAAAACAATTCCATAGAAAAATAAATGATATGAAAAAACAAACTATCAAAGCAGACAATCAAATTGTGCAACTATAAATTTTAGATAAATTTTCAGTATCAGTTTGTGAATTCTATGCGTACTTCGTGGATTTGAAATGAAACATTTCTGAAATTACTTTTGTAGTAATTTGGCTCCCGATCTAATATTAATACGTTATCCCAACATATTGAACGATCTAAATTTAAACGGTGCAATGAAATAACATAATGTTTTGGCGTGTTTATGTATTTTTATAAATAAATATAAGTTTGAATGTTTATCCGGTTTGCGATTTTGTATCGTTAGATATTTATCGAACTTAGTGAAGTTGTCCGAAAAGTTCTAAAGGATCCAGTAGACTATTTTAATTATTTACCCCTCTTTCGCGAGCGGAAAACTACTCGCTTTTCATGAAAGTACGAAGTGGAGAATAGCAAGCGATGGAGCATAGGCGTCGCCAAGCGAGGTGGTGTGGTGGGAAGACAGTCTCTGTAGAATATCTTTTTAATTACGATTATATATGTGAAATGAGCAGAACGTACATAAGTCAAGGGATCGGGAAGAAACCAATTCAAACAACCAGTACTAGTTCAGCTAGTTCATTATAAATATAAACGTTGTCAGCGCCGCTTAACTCAATAAACCACTTCGTATTTACTTTTTAATGGAAGGTGAAAATAGAATTCCATTAACAACCGTCGGTCACTCACCTTCGGTAAGAGAAAACTCATGCAACTTATGAGATCAAGGGGCAGAAGACTCATTCTGTGAATCGCCAAAGCGACTCGCATGTTGCGAAGTAAGGTGTTGGGAATGAGGACATCGTAAATGAATCGAGTCTCGCTGCTTAGCCTTGGATCGAAGCGTGAAGTTTAGAAAGGTAGGCGCCCGCCGTTGCTGGAGACACCAGGAGTCTTGTCCTCCGCGAGGGAGTGAGTGATACGCATCTGACACACGAACAGCGGGACAAGCGCTAAACGATTGGAGGAGAAAGAGATTAATCATAGCTGCCAAGAGTTCAAGCAGGGCTCGACGTACAATACTTGCGGCGAAAGAAAAGTAATGACGGAGGAACCCAAAGACCACAAAAAAGTCGAGGAGCCAATGCCAGTATTGCTAGTCTTCGTCTCACTGTAGACACGTGGGTATCTACTCGTGTTAGCAGAATCTTAGTGAGTGTACGTTCATATGCCGCCGGTGACGTCAACCGATTCGTTGAACTGGCGGTAATTGATATGTTACCTTGACGGACAGGGTGATTGATCTATAACTTTTCATCGAAAAGACACTGTCTGAAGTTAGTTTTTGATAGGTTATAGCATCCTTTGTGTGGGTGACGTGGCATGCCGTCTGGAGTGAGTGGAACTACAATAGGCTATCACCTGAAGCAGACACGTGAGAAACCCGCTTTCGTGCCTTTGGTTACATCTCGTTACATTTGTTTCGCAGCGAGGACTGTAGTCCGATAATTTTGTTTCACTCACCCCCCCCCCCCCGCACACACACATCTCTCCCATTGTACTTTGTAAACAATATCCCTTCAAGGTATTATGGTCCCATTTCTATTCAAGGTATATATTTTGCTCTTGCCGTTTATATGATTCACAAGTTACAACTAATTATTTATATTTCACTTTTGTTATTTGAGTTAAATGAATGACCGACAAAAAAGTGAGCAAATTGTTTACCAAAACATTATTAAAATATGTTATATTTCATTAAAAATTACATTAACGCCTTAGGGAATGTGTACATTAAAAGATGAACTCTGAGAACTCAAACAGCGTTTGAAAAAACTCCGGTACGAAATAGTGGTCACGAGAGATTGCCGAGATGAGATGGTGGCTATCAGACGAATGCTGCACTGTCAAGATTGTCAAACCATCCCCAGCTCCGTAAGTAGCAACGTTTCGATGTCTTTCACCCTTCTTTCGATGTTCTAGACTTTCACCAACACTGTTAGGTGATACGCCTAACCTCGTCCGTCATTAACAGAAATGAATTAATATATTAAACACTTGAAGAAGGTCTATCTATTGCGCCAGCTTAACGCTAGGCTTCAGTCTAATGTGAAAATGGGTTCAAATGCCCCGAGTAATAGTAGAGTTCCACAAAATCATAATATTTCAGAAAAGTATTGTCACAGAAAAGTTGAAGACATTGTTGGAATAGCACTTGGAAGGGAGACGATAAAGATAGGGGTTCTAATTATATTTCCAACAAGCTGAGTACCCGCAGTTTTTGTACGCGTGACCCCTGTAATAGTTCTCCAATTTTATTATTTTCCTCATTGGTATCCACTGATAATGTTATCCATTAATGTTGGACGTTATATTAGTATTGGCGAGTACCCTCAATCCCACATTTTCACTTATGTAATTTTAAAAAAGTTTTTAGATTTCCCTCAAGGGTGAATTTTTGTAAAATCCTTTCTTAGCGGACATTTTTGATAACTTTTTGTGTCACGCTCTCCCCAACCTCCACATCTAAGGGCGTCGTGCACTTCATTTGCTCTGAAGGGTACATAATGTCATTGAAAATGAGATTATTTATCTCTGAATACACAATAACCATAGAGTCGACCCTAATATCGGTCATTTGGCGTTCTTTTTGCGTCTCACCCTTACACGATAGCAGGATTTCACTATCACCTCAGCGACGACGAAAATTATGGACTCGTTATTGGTATGTCATGTCCGATATTTTTTTATGGCATCCCCTTCCCTAAAGGTGATGGAGTTTATACTGGTTGATTGTGAACTTTCACGTCTTCGATAATTCCCCTACTAATTTCAGCGGCCCCGAAAGCTACGATCTCAACACTAATATCGGTCATTTTTGTTTATTTTTACATTTCACTCCTCACCCCCAACACAACGTGTGTTTATTCTATATAGGGAATGATCGTGTACCTATTTTTCAATGAGGGTGTCACTTCAGCGAACCCAAAAGGGATTTATTTAACACCAATATTTACTTGTCCTGCATTCCCACCCTGTTGATGCTAGGGGGTATTATTAACGATGTGGGCTGATTGTGAACTTATAAAGCACCGGGAACTCTCTTATCCATCTCACCGGCACCGAAGAGTACAGTTTCGAATCTAATGTCGGATTTTGCATTATTTTTCCATGTCATTCCCTTCTTACCCCCTTCCTAGGGATGCAGGGGATGTCTTACTCCCATAGTGCTTTTGTCATAAAGTCAGTCATGTGTGTATCGTGTTTGCTTCAAATTGCTCCATGCACTCTAGTTACGTTGAGATACATACATAAAATATTCCAACACCATTTCACCTCGTTAAGGGTGGATTTCCGTAAAATTCTTTCTTAGTATATGTCTACACCCTAAAAGGAACCTACGTGGTCATACGCAGTTTGTACTGCTTTTTTGACAATAATTTATTATTATTATTATTTTGATGTAGTGATGTTCACTTCACAGCTCTAAAGGTGTTCTAGCTGGTTCAAATGTCTAACCCCAGGTTGCTACCCGCTTTCTAAAGGAATAGATGAACTTTCTTAAAATGTGAGCTGTGCTAAAAAGAGCGATTTCTTGTATTTCCCATTCTCTTGGTTTGCCTGGTATGGAATCTAAATGCTTTTTTAAATTTACAGATAATGTACCAAAGGAGCCTACGATGACAGGGATAATCTTTGTTTTAACTCCCAACATCCTACTAATTTCGATAGCCAAATCTTTGTATTTCAGCAGCTTTTCTGCTTCTTTCTGCACTAAATTTTTATCAGTTGGCACTGCTACGTCAATCAGCAAGCAGGTTCTGTTTTCCAGGTCCTTAATTACAATATCCGATTTATTGGCAGGGATGCATCTGTGGGTGTGGATTTGTTGATTGAAAAGTATCGAGATTTCGTCTGTGGTTGATACTTCACTTGGCTCGTGTTTATACTAAACTTCTGTGGTTGGCAAACCTAGATTTCTGCACGTCTTCCAGTGAACGAAATAACAAATTTTGTCATGTCTCTTTATGTATTCATGCTTAGCTAGCTGAGGGCATCCAGAAACTATGTGGTCAATTGTTTCTGAGTGAATCTGACATTATCTACTTTTGTCATCACCTGTGATTTTGAATATGTGTTTCTCATAATGCCTGGCTCTAAGAGCTTGGTCTTGCGCTGCAATGTTCAGTGATTCCTCCTCTGGTTTCATGTTCCCTCGTCTGTGCCATCCATGAATTCCTTTCGTATCTACATTGGGTTAGTTTATTCTCTGTATTGTCCATGTAGCTTCTTGTCACTCCAATTCCTTTTCAGATTTTCTTGAGAAAGTTTCTCTATATCAGCTTTAACCATTTGTTCTTTTGTATTCATGAAGATTGTCTCTAGTTGACTATTTTGAAATTCATGCATATTTCTTATGGTATTTTTGATTATTCCTCTTTGGATTTGTAGCACTTACGTAATTAGTGGATCATTTTTATTTTCTACTACATACTTATATTTTGGATGGAGTTCTGATATGATACATAGATTTGCTTTAAGCTCCTTCCTCCATCTTTGCGATGTACATAAATTCTGTTTACATCTGAATTAGGGTGAAGTATTTCATTAGCTGTTAGCATTTTCCTTGTTTCCCGATCTAACGCCCTGATTTCTTCCTTCGTCCATCCAACTATGCCGAAACTGTACTCCAGTACAGGTACTGCCAAGTTTCCTAATGCCGAAATATTGTTTTTGCTCTTTAATACAGTTTCCAAAATCATTCTGAGCTTCCTAAGGTATTCTTTAGTAATTTTATCTTTCATATTTTCATTACATATTATTCTCTTCAATTCCTAAATTTTTGTAGATTACATTTGGATCTATTTCATTAATGGTGGTTGCTTGATCAATTTACAAGCTCTCCGTTGTTTCTAGCTTATCTTTCTTTATTACAGCTTTTCCACATTTGTCAATTCCAAATCTCACCCCAAGATCATCACTGTATTCTTTTACTGTTTTAAGCAGTCCAGTAGTTCGTCTTCATTGTTGGCAAATATCATGAGATCATGCATGTAAAAAAGATGGGTTATGCTCTTGTGTTTCTTTAGAAGTTGGAACCCCTCATGTTTTTGTGACAAAATTCCTAGGTAAAGGGAAGGGAGACTTACAAACCAGAAGAGGAGATAGTGAACCCCATTGGAATATTCCTCTTTTTATGGATATTGGTTGACTTTATGTATATTGGTTGATGTCCATTATTGGAATTCGAGACCAAACGTGTGCACTATTTTGTCATAGAATCTCTGCATAATTGTTTGAAACGTTCATGTACCCCATATGTTTCCGTGAGCTTTACAATAAGTCCATGAGGTACACTGTCAATGGCTTTTTCATAGTCTACCCAAGCTACTGCCAAATTTCTTTTCTTTCTTTTTACCTCCCGCGAAATGGTTTAGTCTATTAGTAAAATCTCTTTACAATCAAATGTTCACTTTCTGCATCCTTTTTGTTCCAAGGGTCTTATTTCCTTTTCAGCGAAGTGTTGATACATTAAATTTGCTACAACTGACGAAATCAGTTTGTACGTGGTTCACAAACATGTTATGGATCTAAAATTCTTAGGGTTATTAGTGGATTTGCTTTTGGGAATTAGGTATGTTACTCCCTCTGTCATCAATTCGGGGATGGATTCAGTGCCATTTACAATTCTGTTTATAGATTTCAGGAGGTGGATGTGTTGTTCAGTGAGTCTTTTAATCCAAAACCACTGTAGTTTATCCACTCCTGCGGCTTTCCAATTTGCCACCTTAACAAGGGTGTTTACAAATATTTCTTTAACTACATTCAATTCTGAATTAGTGTTTAACTCATTTAAATGATGAAAGTTTTCCTCTTCCTTTAGCATCCATTGAGTATCACCATTATACTGTTTGTCCGACGACCAGAGAGTGGACCAGTAATTTTCAATTTCCTCCACCCAATGTCCCTTTCAAAAATGGTGTTCTTAGTTCGAAAATTTACTCTCTTTTGTATCTTCTGATTCTTTGCGCGAATACTTGAACTTTTTCTTTCAAAATTTCCTTCTGGCGTTCCACAGCTAAATTGGATTCTAGTCTATATTTTCTTTTGAGAAGAAAAATGTTGCTCCATAGTTTTTCCCCCTAGATCTTTGTTATATCTAGCTACAGAAAGAATAACTAGGGCACTCCGTAATTTGCTGATCTTGTCTTGTATCCTATACACCCATGGTGGTTCTGTCTGAATATTTTTCTTATTACCATTGTGTTCTTGTTATAGGGAAATATGCACTTATTGATGTAATTTGCACATCCATACATTATTTGATTAATGGTGATCATGTCCATTTCCTCATCAGATGAAGGTTTCATTTAACAGTTCGAACAGATCTCTCACTTTCTTTGATTTAGTCTGTTTTGTTAATGGATTTCTTTTGTCCATAGACACCGAGTTCACTGTCTCTATTTCCTGAAACAGGTCTCTTTTTAATGTTTTATATGAAACATCATATATATCATCTTGTATTTTCGTCCATTGGTTCTTCTGTTTCAATTTCCTTTGTCAAATGAGATGTTCCCAAAAATTCATTGGTAACCATGAATTTGACTTCTTTGAGTTGCGATTGACTCAACTTATTGTTGTTTACTGTAGTCTTTGATTTGCAAGTTTTTGAGTTCCATATTGGTTCTTAATTCCGGATTACGTTGTCTCCATAATTTGTAGACACTTTTCTCGGAAGCGTTGCTATCGATCTCTATGTAGTAGGAGCACCACATTTTTTCTTTATATTAATCTAGAGACCAAAATTTTCTTCTTTGCGATATTCAGTAGAGGTCTCGCCTATTGGTTCTAAACTCTGTGGATTTCTTGGGGTTGACCCGGTGAAACACGCCACGAGAGACTCCTCTTCGTTGAGAGGGGGGCTGCATAGTTTGCATCAGTAGCCCACCTTATCAGCACCATGCCGTGGATTTGGGTTGATTTATCTAATTCCATTGCTGTCCCACAAGTAGCTGGAGTATCTTGTCAACCGTGGCACAGCCCCGTGTTACCACAGTAAGCTTTCTATACAACCGGAGGGCGCCAGATATCCAGAGGGCATTCGTTCGAGACTTCTTACCTTCCGCCGCATCTATTCATGCTGTCCATGTGGCTCATACTTTGAACAGACAAATTTGTTTCTAGGCTGACTCCTGTAGATCCGCCGTGTTCTGTAAAATGCAGAGTTACCTCAGGCAGGGTGTGGTTCTTCACCACGCACGGACGGTCTTGGGCAAGGAGACGCTAAATGACGTCTAACATCACTTGCCCCTGGGGGTGGTGAGGACCAGTGTCAGAAGGTGCTAGCCCCATTCTATGAAAGGCGCTACCTCTCCCAACCCCATTATTATTATTATTAATTATTATTATCTGCCACATTTGTAGGTTGCAGTTTCTGAGATTTCGTGATTAATCATTCAGGTAGTGCGTGGTACTTCGTTTTATATATGTAGAGGAGAAGAGATGGAAGATTTAATCGTGATATCTGCAATCGATTTTTATGTATTATGAAAACTTATGGCAACCATGTGATCCTAATTATATTTCATCTGTTTGAACAATTTATAACAACAAACAGTTAAGTAAATGAATAAACCATAAATGGTATTACTATAATATTTATTATATTATTTACAGATTTTAAAAATTGGTAAAATGATTAAAATATCAATGAACCCACGATTTTCAAGATCTTATTGATACCTTTTTTTAGAAACCCACTCCATTATCTAAACATATTTATTGATTGGCAACTTCATACGTCAAAGTGAAAATTGTACAAGGATTATGAAGGTCTGCATGTCAATAATGTAGAATGATCGCGAAAGGACATTTAGCATACTTGTTTACGAGTATAATTTTCTATCCACCGTTATTTTCTGAGTTGCTCTTCTGAACCCTATACTCTTATCTCTCTAGCAAACTTGGTTAAGTTGAATCGTCTCGTAAACTTTTCATCTTTATGGGAAACAGCTACAGAATGGGAGCAGAGATTAAGCTTTCCCAGTGGGCTGCAACCGATTGCCTCACCTCTACCGAATGAGTAAACGCACTGTAGGCGGACATGTCCCGGCATAATAAGTGAAATATAGACATCCGAATTCGAATGATTTGGGGGAAACTTCTATTTATCAAAGATCGGTTTCATTGAATCCTACGATTGTATATTTAAATATATTTACGATTGAATACGTTTAAGGAATTGGGTCCAGTAGTTTATCAATACTCCACGAAATCTTACGTACAAAACTATGTAATGCCTCAAGAATAGCTATATTTGTCTTAATTTTCCGGAAACAAGCGTGGGACCTTCCCATCGAATTAAAAAGCATAAAAATTCCAAAATGTTTCTTTTTTTTTCTAATTGTAATTTCAACTATTGGGTTTAGATTCACTTTAGATATTCGTATTTTCTTGATCTCTCTTGTCATGGAAAAGGGTGATGTTTGAAATGTGGGAAGTGGGGGAAACATCTCTTTTTTTCAAAGCCATAGAAAATGTTTACTAGATTGATCTCCTCGTCTCTTTGCAATGAAGTAAAAGGACTGGAATCAGGAGAATTAGTCATCGTTATTGTCGTCTCTGTTCCCACGTTTTTGATGTGTTATACGAACGTCAACATAATTTTAAGAGAGCATTCATTTGATGTCTTGACGTCATTCAACAAATTGTTGAGCGTTCCACTCTGCGATTTTCTATTGTTTGACCGAAGATGACGTGATGCAGCTTATACAATTTCCTGCGATTGTCAGAACCGGTAACTTTGAACAGTAACATATAAAAATTGTTTTATTTATATCATTTTAAATTCTTTATTACGTAAAATCAATAAATTTTGAATCAGAGCATCGTAATTGATAGACAAAACAGTATAACAAATTTTTATATATACATACAGTACTAATTGAACATATTTTTTCTCTATTCCCATCTAAACGTGTATGGTTGTTCACACCATACTAACTATTGTTATTATCGCTTGTAAGATGTATTATATTCGTCCGTCCGTCTACTAAAAATTATTTCCGTCTACTAAAAATTAGAGTTAAATAAATAAAACCATCATCTACGTTATAGAACATAATATGAATTCGTGACGATAGTCATATACCATTTTTATGCATAAAAGGCGACTTAATGTATCTAAATTCTTTTCTATATTCGAGAACATAAAAAACACTATCAAAAATACGTAATATAATTGTACTACATTACGTATTATTGATGTCTGCACCTCAGGTACCACCAATTAAATTTGATGGGATGCCTCCCGTCCCCCACCAACCCTACTCACATAAATTTCTGACTACGAACCTGCTAATGAAAGCATTCTGTGTACAGTAAAAGTGTTCAAAGAATAATCACTATATATCATTATAAGTAATCCTCCTATAGGTAAAATGATTTTTGTCTCGTACTTTATATTATTGTGTCTGTATTTATCTAGTTTTACTATTTTACTGTACAATACTTCGGTCGTCTATCTGTTCGATTCGAAAGCAAAACCCCGCATACCACTCCCAGTTATAAATATTCAGTTCAGATATGAATTACCTCCTGCATGATGCGAACGTCGTTTTAGTTGTATAAATATAATATTGACTGATAAAAGGTCGCTTATTCTTATTGATCCTGTTTCAACTGTATTACGTATTAAACTACATGGTCCACCCTCAGAGACGTGGAACGCAAATTCATATGTTAAAACTTGGTTACGTAGTCACAAATCTGCAGTAGATCCACAAGCATACACAAAAAATTATATACATGATCGATCCCTCATGGGAATTTTTGTAAAAATATAAATATTTATAAGTAAATAGGAAAATTATAATATGTAATTGTTTAAAAATTACTATAATAAAATGTCAAAAGTATTGTTTATATTTATCCATTTTTTATTTAATGATTCCTGTATACCTATTTTTAATTCTCGGAGGATCGGCGTACCAGTACTTTTTTATTTCGCAAAACACCACTGGTCCTCCCCTCCTCCCCCAACACACACTCAAGAAAGAAATGGTAGAAAGAATTATATCTGCGGTATCGATTGCATCAAATACAATGCACGCGTGTTGCAGGGTATTCGGTAAATAGCCCCTAATAGAGCGGGAATGAATCGTGATGTGTGGTGAAGCAGCAGCATATTTGCGTCGCTCGTGTCATTCTCCTGCGTAAGCGCGTGCGTGGCTCTCATTCCACCTCGACGTCACGACCGCCCTTTGGCCGACGTTGCTGACCACCACCGCTGCCTCCCGTACGCGGGTATACGAAGCCGCCGCCGCCGCCACACACGCCGATGATAGACGCTGCTGCGCGCGCCGGAAGCGGCGACGCGGCCGCGGAATCCGCTGTGCACGCAGGCGCCGCGCCGCCCGCCGTAGGAGCATCCGGTGCACGTTTGGCCGCCGATGCTGCTTCAGCTGAAGGAACGACACGCACGAACAGTCGGTGCACAGCCCCTTCGCACATCCCTTCCAGCATTTAAGATTTAAAATACTCGTGGGCCTAGCTAAGGGGAGGGCAGAGAAGAGTTCTTCACTCCCCTCAATACTCAAAATCTTAGGTAAATAAAAAATGCTTTTATTTGTGGCGAGTCTCCGACCGAAGTCTGCTCTTCCGCCAAACGTTTTAGTTACAGGTCGTTGCAATATTTGCTTAAATCGGACGGTATGTGTTACATAAAAGAAAAGTAAAAAAGTTATTAAATAAAAGAGACATGAATGCTATTCAAATTATCCGGGTATAAATAGTTACACCCCTAATCTCTAAATTCACATGCGAATATTACGTTCATTTTATCAATTGGTACTATATCCCTTTGAGCTCTTAGATAGGGGTTTGTGTTGCTTTGCAGCACGCTTATTGCAGGGATGAGATGATGTTTCTATTATGCACACTAATATGTCGAGATACTGACCTCCCCCCCCCCTCTGTTATACCTGGGAACACTCTCGAAAATGCATTTTCTCATCCTCACTTTGAGCAAATCAAACTAATTCAATTCGTTTCATCGTGTATCTCTTGAGTCAACGGTGTGCACAATCAAAATTTTATTTGTACCCCGCGCACTATATCACGTTGAAAATATGACTGTGCCTGAGCAAGCAATGAATTGCGAATAAGGTACTGACACATTGTTGTCGGTACCTTTGAGATGCTCCCGCTTTTAGTCAGGCGGGAACGAATACTCCAGGAGCGTCTTGGGGTGAAACCCAGCAAAGTATTGTAGTACCACTCTAGCCAATAAATTGATCTAGATATTTGAAGGAATCTTCTTAAGGATTTTTGAGTGCAGCGCGAAATATGACTAATATTATATTAATGAAACATCAGCATATAATAAAATAAAGAACTTGATTCGTACAGTGTAGGTGGGCTGTAACCTCATTAATAAACAAGCTTACACCAGTGTGTTTTTGTTGGGATTGTTTCGGCTTTTTTGAGAATGTGTCTATTCCCAGCACTACCAGTCGGAGCGCTTTACGTCTCTAAGAGTTCTCTACACTGGAAGATCTGTGTCTTGATCTCAGAGGAGACATCGCATCCCTGTTCTTTCTCGGGTTTCCTTCCTAATCAAATGAATTGGTGCGATGGTTCCTAGTTCGCTTCTGGTGAGTGAAATGGCTTATTGTTCTCCATGTACACGCATGGACTATGTAATTATTAGATATTATTAATAACTAACTTAACTCACCCATCAAAGTCCGGGAGCTTGAATGGTTATCTTCCCGGATGCCCTGACACAATTACACGGTGCGTGATGAATAAATCTAGAGGAACAGCCCATATACTTACATAAAAATAGACTCTACAGTCTTACGTACCGGTGGTCCGAAGGAGAAAACGAAGTTTGGCATCTCTGTTTCTCTCGCACATTGACTGGGAAGACTCGATTCCCCTCTTTGACAGGTGACTGTTACGCACAAGTCGTTGCGCAGTAATACCGAAACCCCCAAGCGGGTGCGCGAGACAGAGGGCGACACCTCACAGTATCTTCTGTATCACGTTATCACGGACAACCTACAGCAGTGCTTAGCGTATTTATGGAACTTTAGTCTATGGAACAGCCGACCTACCTAACGTGAAACCTGGGTGACGAATACGCTAAATTACCCATATGTGTAAATATTTTATCGTTCAGACTCGAGTAACTATTTCATACAATTTCACCTACTTTGATCAATTTCCATTTAATAGTATATATTTTCATAACGGAGGAACTTGGAAACAACCAAGCGAACGTTAATATTTGCGTTTGGATTATTATTAATGTTGCGAACTATGGAGTACATCAAGTTCGGGTTTTTATCAATGAAACCAGGTCACCCTGCACGACGTCTCAAGTGGGTTTGTGTTGTTGTGATACGGTTTATCTTTTGCTATAATTTAGTGTTGACAAAAAGTGCACATTTAAACCCAGAAACCGAGATGGTAACTTAATTACTTTGTGATATTCAGCGAAAATCCGAAAAATACTCATGATAAACAATCATATTTATTGTTGAACATCTACAGTACGAAAGCTACACACCAATAAAATGTCAACTTCGTACATCCTACACTTTTCTTCCTCCTTTCATGAATGAGTTCAACGCACCAAATATTTCCATCCCATTTCACTTTTTAAGGTCAGTAAACAATAATATAAAAATTCCAGTATTAGATTTTTATATTATTGTTTTTGCATTATTTAAATGCAAAAGTCGAGATATCTCAATGAGTTCCTCAACTCTAACGAAAATAATATGAGATGGCGTTAGTACAAACAACAACAACAACAACAACATTCTTTTAAAAAAATTACCCCTTGCATCCATTAAAAATAATACATCGAAAAATCTCATAAAACATTTTTGTGTCTAAAATAACAACGTGGCATGCAAATGCTGAGATAATATCTGAATTAGGTTGTGAGGTATAAAGAAAATTTGTGGAAAACACGTTTCATTCTAATTCACGCGTTTAAAATAACAAATTCGAAGAATTATAGCTTAGTGAACTTGTACAATACAAAAACAACATTCCGTCGAAATTCCGAGCTTCTATCTTTAACAGTTTTTTTCTTTTCATTAACCAGTAACCAGTAAGCGAATGAGGAAATTCCGTAAAAACGTTACTTCACGTGAATTAATTAACAATAGTGCCTCTGATGGCGCTGTCAAGAAACTGGAAGTGGCGGTGTGGAGCACTTGATGTACCGACAAAAAAGCAAGCCTAGTGACTCACTGTGGCGATAGATAACGTGCGCATGCACTTAACAACGCGTTTTCATGCATGCTTTTACGATGTGCAGTAAAGTGTTGTTGCCACACACCCCAAGTATGGGATTTCCCTGTTCCTTGGCGCGGACCTTCCAACCATAAACTGCCTTCCCCTCTTCAAAGTGGAATTACATAGGTAGGAAAAGCTTAGGATTCGTGGACCGTTGAATGTTGAAGTTACTCGTACATGCTGTATCACCCTTGTCAACGGAGCGATTTCAATTTTTGCTTCTTTGTACATGGGTCACAGTCTAATAGAGAGTGATATATACATTTTCACTTACTGAGAAGTATTTTTCTTAAATATTAAGGATTGGAGGGAATTGCCAGAATACGGAATACTTAGTCATGCGTGTTCCTAGCAAGTTGATGGTTGTAGCATAAATTGTAAAATTTAACAAATTATCAAAATTCCTTATTCTGCTCAGATAGTGTTCGCCGTACATTTTACGTGAGTTTCGATGACTTGTGATGTTAAATATTTTCATGGTATGAATTTTGTCGATTTATTTTGAATAATTCCAAATTGGTATTCACGACGCTTTTTTAAATTACGAAGTCAAGTGAAATTACGAATTTCACTGAATGCCAGGACAGGAGATGTTCCTGCAACAATATCCGTAAATTATATTATTAATTTTTTTGGAGAGGTAAATACTTGTTAAACAGTCAATATAAGAGCTATAAAATCTTAAGAAAATCTGAAGAAAAAAAAATTAGTTCAAAAATATAATTTTGAACGTAATTGTGTTTATTATATTCTTTTATTTTGCTTGTCTATTATATGCAATTATTCATGAGCAGCGCCTCAAATATTAATTAATTTGATCTCAATAATAAGTACATTACTTTTAACTATAATCATAAACATTTTCTTGAATTGATGAGTGAGTAAAGAGATAAGTGCTTCGAATTCATACGTAAGGATCTAGAGAAGTACAGAATCGAACAACCGGACTAAAATCATGTGGAATATTATAACAAATTATACATCCCTTTCATAAAATTGCCAAGAAAACGTTTCTCTACTATATGATGGCAAAATTGTATCAAATCCAAAGGATATCACAAATTTGTTTAATTCTTATTTCTCAAAATAGGTAAAATATCGAAATCCATAACTCAAAACCAATGTCCACCAAATTCATCCACATACGTACCGAAGTCTACGTTCACTTCCGAGGCTAACTTTAGTGAAGCTATGAGTGACATCAGTTCTTTAAAAAATAAATTTTCAGCAGGGGTAGATAGATGTACCTGAATTGACGGTAAAATCTTCCTCTCGGTATATTAATCCACTCACTCACATTTTCAATAGCTCCTTGTCAGAAGGTGTGTTTCCTGACGTATTTAAAAAGCTAAAGTGAAATCATTACATAAGAAACGAAATAAACGTGATATTCGAAACTGTCGGCCCATATCACTATTGCCAAAAATCCTGGAAAAACTCTACTATAAGAGACTTTTAGACTTCTTATCGCTAATAATATTCTCTCAAACTATCAGCACGGTTTCAGAAAATCCCTTCGAAATAACAGCGCCATATTTTCTTTTCTAAATGATGTAACCAATTCTCTTGACCGTGGAAATAATCCCCAAGGTATTTTTCTTGATTTTTCGAAGGCATTCGGTGTAATCGATCACGAAATACTTCTCTCAAAACTGCACTCATACGGCATTCGTGAATTGGCACCTCAATGGCTAACTTCCTACTTGAAAGATAGGCACCAGCAAGTTGAAATTTCCCATGTTGAAAATAAAGTATGACAATATTACCTTTCAGAAACAAAGCCACTTACTTGCGGAGTTCCTCAAGGTTCAATTTTAGGTCCTATCCTCTTATATTGTACGTAAATGATATGTCATCCACCACGTCCGATTGCAAATTGGTTCTCTTTGCTGTTGACACAAATCTATGTATACATGCCAATGCGCAAAACGTTCTATCTAACCTCTCGTCTTGGTTTCATTCAAATCGTCTCATCGTTAATACTGATAAAACAATATTTCGCAATAACGAAATCTCGTTCTCCTGCATCCCTTTCGCTAAACGGAACCCATATAAAATCAGTCAAGATAACGAAATTTTTAGGGCTTCATATTCAGGACAATCTCAATTGGAATTGCCATTTTGATAATTTAAATTCCAAACTATAAAAATATGCTATGCATTCAGAATTTTAACCAACATTGTTAGTCAACACGTTTCTCGTTGCGTGTATTTTGCAAATTTATATTCTCATTTACGGTACGGCATTATCTTCTGTGGTCAATCCACTCAGAGCATTCAAACTTTTAGAATTCAATAGAGAATAGTTCGGATTATATGTAAATCTCACCTCCGAAATTCATGTAAATCTTTATTTAGAGTATTAAATATTCTCCCTCTCCCTTGCATATACATTTATGAAGTAGTTGTGTTTGTTAAGACAGAACTATTAAAATCCCACCCCTACTTTAGAAGAAATAGTCTAGTTCATGAACACAACACCCGTCCTGGCTAATATTCATCGTCCTGGCGTGTGAACAACTCTTTGCCAAAGAGGCCCATATCATTCAGGAATAATTTTGTATAATTCCCTTCCGAAAAATCTAAAAGATATAAATAAATTGAATCTCTTTAAATCCGCGGTTGAAATATTTTTAATGTGCTATTGTTTCTATAATGTGAAGTAATTTACAGATTTTAATAAAAGAAGTTAATGAAAGTTTCAATTTCCTAATAAATATTGTTTTCCCCATGACTCCGTATGACATAAGTGATGTTAATATCTGTTATAATTTATCACGCCATTGATATAGTACTCTAGATACTGAATAAATTCCTCTTCCATGCATGTTGATTTTGCTCCTTTTTGTTTTTTAATAGATTATTTCTAACTGTACGCAACCTTGGTACGCAACTTAATCTCTGAAGCCCCATCCTGACCTGGGTTTTCCTCCGGGTGGTGGCTGATTTTCCTTGGGCGAGAATGTCATTAATACTTTTGTTTTATTAATCTCGAATTCTTACTGCACTAATATCTACTGTAATATAAACTAATATCTATTAAGAGATAGAACATCTTTGTAGATGCTGTAGAAGAGAATTCGTTGTGCACCCAAATATTTTCCATTTTTGCTGATGTGGTTTCAATCACGCATTTTCTGTTAATATAAATGCCTACTATTCGCATATTTATTGCAAGATGAGGAGACATTAATTGAAAGTTAGTTAAGTATTTGATGAAACCATCTATAAATGGAATGAACCTTTCACGTCATATCTCTCATAAATGGAAAATGCGCTTTTGACTACCACTGGAAAGCTACAGTAAAAGGTGAGGGGGGAAAGGATGAAGGTTGGAGGCACAGGCTCAGTTGTTTGGATACAAGAAGATGCTTGAAATTACCTCTTCCTTATCTCGAGACAAAATTTCTCGCTGTGATATCTTTCTGAAGAGTTTTAATTTACCCTGAGAAAATTTGCGCTGTCAGTTCTTCGGGACCTGAATTGAAACTGATAATCAACAACGTGAAATAACTGATTGAAAACGAGATAATTTTTAAAAATATTTGTAGGGAGAAACTCTATTGATCAGAGTACTTGCCAGCTAGGACGATGCCATTTATAAATAATGAATGCAGAAACCCATATGCACCTCCAAGTATGCAATACAATTCAATACACAATATTATAACATAACTTAAATTTGTAAAACAAGAAAAATAGATTTTGTAGCTACATTTTGTATAATGAGTTGATTATAGCTCAGATTCTGTTGTTGGGATCGAGACAATATGTATTTAGGGTTGTATTTAGTCGCCTGGCACGTTTGGCTAATAATTCCGTGCTCTATCGCTCTTGTTTCTATCATATTCTCTTGTTAGGAATCTCATATTCATATTTTTGCTGTTTTCCGGTATCGTTGGAATCATGATTCGGATCTGGAGTTCTGTTTTTGTAAAGAATATGTTTAGTTTATTATTGAAAATAATTATTATATACTCTTCATAATTCCTGAGGGTCATGAAAAGTCTGCCTTTGTTAGAAAACGATGCGGTTAGGTATTTGTTTTCTCTAGGAAAAATGATCGAATCCTTTCACTTCTGTCAAGCATACACATTTAAGACAAAATGATTTTACGCAAACATCGAGCAAATTATGAGATGAACACATATATTAATTGCAAGTTGGCTAAATTGAAAAAATTGTTCAACCCCATCCTACCTTGTTTTTTCCCGGTTTTTGTTCGGGCTGTGGCAGCCCACATATGTTTCGGTCACGGGGCAGTAGCATTATGTTTCGGCAGTATAATTATTTCTACTATTATTATTTATCTTTATTTTTAGTGATTTTAATATGAATTATGATTTTATACAAACTGATCTTAACAATCATGCATTATCAGCAACATTCTCGGACTTATTTCAAAGATGTGATAACAGTACATATCTGTTAAAAAAATAATTTTTATGATCCATTGAAGATGCAATTTTTAATATTCTGGAGATACGATAACTATAACTATAACTTTTTTTGTTCTTATTTTAGGGGAAGGGCGCTTGTCATGATTTGGCTTGAGGTGAAGAAATGTTCAATTCACCGCTGTCTTTCGGCCTTTCCATCGGAATCGATATTTATGAGGCATTTCAAAGGAGACAAATTTGAGAATAGAATTATACTGAATGGGCACATAAAATTATATACATATTTTCAAAAGAATATACGCAAGTGGGAGGTCCACAGGCTAGATACTTTTGAACAGTGATGTCTTCAAGTGATTCATGAATTGGGATCAACAGAACTATTTTCTACTTACGACTTACTTTACGATGAACAATAAAAGTGACCTCAATTTTATCATTCCCGACTTTTCGCTTCATAAAAGGGAAAGAATCTTAACGATTTGCAGATGGAGGTCCATGCTCTTTGATAAAACTTTGACTTTTATTTCTTTCGGTTAACAACTCAAGCTTTTTGCTGTGTGCATACTATTGGAAACATGTTGGTTAGAATTCCTAGGAAATATCATAGACTGGTGTAAGTGCCTAGGGCGTGGGTTGTATGCGAAGGATCACGAGTTCGATTCCAGTTGAATACGTAAATGATCGTAATTTTTTTTTACCCTTTATTTTATAACTTAATCAAGCAATTTATTAAAAACGTGTTATAACTAGACGTAACGTTAATTTATCGATGGTAAGTTTCATCTTCGGTATCAGCGCTGGGAGTATAGTTGATCAATAATAATTTATCAATATTTACGTCTCTACGGATTTATCTACGATATCTAATACTTTTACACTATATACTTCTAAAATCAAAAGAACAGTTGTTCAGTATTTTATACCTTTTGAATAAACATTACACACAAAATTGAGAGTTCATATAAATAACTACCCACTTAATACAATTCATCAAGATTATCCATATAATATTCGCCTTGTCTTTACAGGAGGCGGTGCCCAATTTCTTTCATAAATCCAGTTTCTTTCTTTATATGTCTATTTTCGGGATGATATTTTATGAAATCCGTATGAAAATGCAATGAGTGTTTAATTATCTGGAGCTCTACCCTCTTTATTATATAGGAGGGCCTTAGGACCCTTGATCGGAATTGATAGGATGGTCCCTTGCTTGCTTCCGGAGAGTAAATTAGTTTATTGTCCTCCACATGGTCATATGCAGTTTATAACAGCTTTTTTGACAATAAATTTTATTATTATTATTATTATTATTATTATTTATGGTTTCTATTCGTTCGGATTTCCCCGGATTTGTCAAGGGTGTCCGGGGAGCGTCCGGATGGGGTTTTCTCTGGGGTTTTTTAATGAGCCAAAAGATTTACCGTCACGATCGTTCAAAACTTGCACACGACATTGCGAAAGCGATAAAGGATTACTGGGACCAAAACAGGGAATGCTAGTGAATAGTAACAATGTACGAAAGCATGCGTTTCTATTATTGTCTTTTCCAAGTAACTGTATGGTTACCCACGCAGCAGCTACAAATGGGATTTGTTGATTGTAAAACTCTTCGAGCCTTTACTCACAGGGTTGAATTTAATATTTCGAGCGTGTAAAAGAAGAACTTCATATTGTAATTACTGGTATGGGTTATGAAAATATGAGAGGGTTATGTAAACCAGGAATACTTCAAAGGCAAAACTAGTGTTAATAAAATACAGAAATGAGTTATTTAAGAAAATATCTATTTCTATGCAGGTGTTTTGAATATTAGAAGTTTTCTCGAGAAGAACGTGAGGAATGAGAGAACAATCCGAAAAACATGGCACCTCAAAACATGCCGTCCGAGAACATTGACTTTTGTGTTATTGACCATTGGCTTTCGCTCTGCCAATAATGATAAATATTTTAACGATGTACATATTTTCTCTCCTCGACGGAATTAATGACTTGAAAAGATTTTGCGAGAGAAGCTAAATTTGAAGTATCAAAGCATTTATTAGTTTCTAATTTGTTATTAGTATTCATGAATTAATGTGTTTCACTTAATTCTTTTTTCAATTCATTTTCAATGTTATTCAGACATAGTGATTAGTGTCTCGCTTTTTAATGTTTTCTCAAGTCAAAAAGCCCCTCGTGGCTCAGGTGGTAGGTTCTAGCTCTTCGCCAAGGTTTCCGGGTTCAATTCCCGATGGGGCCGGATAAAAATTGTAGCTTTTCACATTAATGTCCCAGTTCATATATAGCTGTGACTACCGAAAAGCCAACCTTCCTTCCTCCATCCACCTCCTGCTAGTATTAATAACTCTAACTATTACTAAACCACTTCTACTAACCCCTCCACATGGGTTCAATTCCCGATGGGGCCGGATAAAAATTGTAGCTTTTCACATTAATGTCCCAGTTCATATATAGCTGTGACTACCGAAAAGCCAACCTTCCTTCCTCCATCCACCTCCTGCTAGTATTAATAACTCTAACTATTACTAAACCACTTCTACTAACCCCTCCACATGGGTTCAATTCCCGATGGGGCCGGATAAAAATTGTAGCTTTTCACATTAATGTCCCAGTTCATATATAGCTGTGACTACCGAAAAGCCAACCTTCCTTCCTCCATCCACCTCCTGCTAGTATTAATAACTCTAACTATTACTAAACCACTTCTACTAACCCCTCCACATGGGTTCAATTCCCGATGGGGCCGGATAAAAATTGTAGCTTTTCACATTAATGTCCCAGTTCATATATAGCTGTGACTACCGAAAAGCCAACCTTCCTTCCTCCATCCACCTCCTGCTAGTATTAATAACTCCAACTATTACTAAACCACTTCTACTAACCCCTCCACATGGGCCAAGTTTTTGGTAAACCCAGTTAACCGGCCCACCTACTAACGATACCCTACCACCCAACTCCTACCTCCTATCGCTCCGTGTCGATAAGCTTCAATAGCACGTTGTATCACCCATTTACAAATACTACAATGAAAAAAAGCCAGAAAGAAACAGTTGACCTAATTGCTTTGAATGTATGCGCATAATTTCAATCTTGAGGATGTAAAAATGCCAAACTCAGCAAAAACCCTATGCGTCATATGAGAGAATGTGGAATTCACTCTAAAACAGGAAGAAGAAGAGCTGTGGAGGTGAACGATCCTCAGTTGCTCGATGAATGACGTAATGCAGAGGAAATCGCGTCTGGTGGAGTGTCGGCGTAAATTGGGCTCTGCCTGCTGTTAGCCATCATAGAGGAATGCCCTTAGTTGCATAGTGACTCATTTAGCTAACAACAACATCCAGAGTGAATGTTTTCTCTCCAAACGCGTTCAGGAATTTCTTTCGTGCCGTGACCGTCGAGCAAGGTGTTATAGACAATTAACAGAAAGCGAATTAGTCGAATAACGGAATTACCGATGGACTTCGGAGGGACGAGGCGGGAGGGTGGAGATTGTCCCCTTAAGTATTATCAAGAAGCAAAGTTTCATTTTTACTTCCCCATCAAATTTACAAAAATTGGATATTATACTCAACAAAATTTGTTATATATTTCATTTTTGTAACAATTTAATGACACATTGTTGTAAATATACGTGAATGTGAAGTTTTTGAAAGTAAGATTATCCCACAGCATTGAATGATTTTTAATTTCTCGTTCGAAGCTATTGCGTGTTCAATTTAATGATTGACAATAAAAAATATTTTAGAAATATTCTATATCAATTTTATTTAAAACGTCTTTTGAAAACTTAAGTACAGGTTGCAAACAAATTTCGTTGAATTAAAAATTTATGTTTTTAGAACAGTATTTTAAAACCGAATTATAGCTTTCCAATTGAAAATGCAAAGTAAATTCTACAGTTTCTCTTATAAATAATTTTTTGTCATTCATGGGATACCTTCAGGACAATGCTCGGTATTTCATTTGTTACAAGAAGATGGAAAATGAAGTTGAGGGGAAATACTGTTTTTACCTTGTTAGTGTAACTGTATTTTTAAATTTCACAAATATTAAAGTATATCGAAAATAAAATAAAAAGGGTTTTATAGGAATTAAAATTAACGCCAAAATACTCCAAACAATTCGAGTTCTTCATAAATAAATAAATAAACAAATAAATAATTTATTGTCAAAAAAGCAGTGCAAACTGCGTATGACCACGTGGATGACAATAAACTAAATTACTCTCCGGAAGCAAGCAAGGGACCATCCCATCAATTCCGATCAAGAGCCCTAAGGCAGAGGCGGATTGAAAAAATTAAGCAAAAATTCCTAGATAAGATAAAGAGTTAGCTACGATTTATAATACTAATACAATATCAACATGTTTGTAATTTAACACAAAAAATTATTTTACATGTACGAATTATTATCGAACTATAGATTATTCTGAGTATAGTGTTTAAAAATCATAAGAATTGAAATAACACTAAATTCACGATTTCTTGTTTCAATAAACGCACCCTTAGACAAAAACCTAGAGAACTTGTATAAGAAATCCGCCTCTACCCGAAGGAAAACCGGAGGAAAACCCGGGCCAGGATGGGGCTACAGAATTAATGTACACAACCGTGCCAAAGTTGAGTACACATAAAACTAAATTAATATGAATCATAAGACACAATAATCATGCAAGAAATAGTTTTTGCAATTGTTATAAGTTATTTTAAAGGTACTACAGCAATGGCGTCATAAAGTACAAGACGCATTTAACTTTTATTAAAATCAATAAATTATTTTACATTGTAGAAGGACTGGTGCAAGAGGTAGCTTTTAACTGCGGATTTGAAGAGGTTCAATTTCATAATATATTTTATATTCTTGGGCAGGAAATTATATAGAACGATTCCCGAATGATATGGTACTTTTAGGCAAAGAGTGGTTGACACTCTAGGACGATCAATATTATTACTATAGCGAGTATTGGGTTCATGTACGAGACTCTTTCGTATAAAGAAAGGGTGGCACTTCAGTAATTGGGTCTTAACAAACACGACCGTTTCAGAAATATAAATGCAGGGAAGTGTTAAGATATTTAATTCCTTAAATAAAGGTGTACAAGGGTTTCGGGGGTGAGATTTACAAATTGTACGAACAATCCTCTTCTGAATTCTGAAAGTGTAATTCTGCAAATGTTCTGAATTCTGTAAATGTGAATCATGTGCAGAGCCTCTTCATGCTCCCTGGAAATCTGAATCATCCACTTGAATCGTTGTCATAAACAATCCGAGGCCATACAAAACACACAAACAAACAAAAATAGAGCTGCAAACATTTTTCTGCGAACATAGACGTAATACCATAGGAATTCGGCTTCCGCGCGGATATAACAATTGCACGAATCACAGCAGATACGGTTTGGAGATGGTCGTGGGTAGGTGTGGCAGGAGGCCGGGAGAAATCGGAGGGCTTTGAGACTATTATGCGTGGGGTCAAGATGTACAAGATTCCAACACTCATCGTTTCCTGCCTCCAGCAGGTTTTTTTTATCAGCTACCACTGACTCACTTGCGTCATTCCTTTGGGACTCCTCTCGTACTTTTAGGGAGATATTGATGAATCACGGAACAAACTTTCACATTTCTTACTGCATTTACTCATGATCCGAAATTTACTTTCTTCCCTTATGTGTCATGAAATTTCTATAATGAACCTTTACAAAATGTTGGTGGTGAAATTATTGAAAATTGTATTTTTACGTAAAAAAAAGAAGAAATTCTCCTCCGCTGCTGGTTACAAAAACGGAAAATAATGAATATACATGTAATAATTTATCAACTTAATTAAATAGTGAAGCAAAAACATTGCATATACTTTGTCGTCTTCATTTTATCTATTTGTTTCCCTGTAGATATTAAATACATCGAAGTGAAATAATATCGTAAAACACGAATTATGTTAGTACAATTTGATATTAGGGGTCAATTTTCGATTTTTTAAATTAATTTTGTTGGTTTTGGTTTCTCAAAACCGTAAATCCGTGTGCTTAGTGCATTTACATCGATCAATGATTTTCAGGACTTCTGAAAGAAGATTCTCGAGCAATATTGCAGCAGGGATAATTTATTTTACTGCATCTATTACAACCTTTTGACGCGATATATCATTTATGAGGATGGATTACGTAATAATTAATTACTCTTCATGTGGACAATATGTTTTTTTCATGGATTCAAAATTTTAACTCCCCATGATTCATAATTTTAACTTCAGAGGCACGTGCGTCAACTACACCTCGGTACTACTCTAAATGCGTAATATTAATGAAAGTGATGCATCCACTTAAGCAGAAACACTCTGCATGGACAAAACTCTGTAACTATTTTTCGGCATCAGTGGCTGCTCAAAACAGATATCCATCAAAACCTCGTGAAAAAGTTTTCATGATCAATAATCTGGTATGTACATGAGAAAGTTTGTAGCAATAGTGTCATTTTATCATTTTATGATCTACTTTATTTTTTAAGTAATAATTTTGTGTTTCAAATTAAGAAAGGTAGTTTCTTTTCGTTATTTTTTGGACGTATTCTAGAGGGCTACAGCGTTACATTTTCTTGCTTAATATTTTAGGATATTAAGGCGTCTCGCTATTCTTATGGATGGTACACTCAGCCTGAATCTACTCAACCATGATTATTGCCAAACTCTGACCATAATGCGGATTAGTTACGTTATATTTTCCAAATTTCCATTTTAATAATATTAGGGGTTTATGTGGTCCAGATATGAATTGCCAGAAATATGTCGATTTAAAAAATTATGACACCTACAAAATTTGACAATCAATCATCTTATTTTCATCATTGACGCACACTGAGAAAAGTATTACTAAGTGTGGTATCTTTTCATACCTAAATATCCTTATGTTATTTTTACACAATATTAATCATTTTGACTGAAGTAAAGTGTAACACGAGTTTGAAGATGTCCTTAATTTCAAAAGCCAACAACAGTATCGGTTTTCACAATAATAAATTTGTTAAATATCATTCAATATGTATTTAATTAATGATGAACAATTTATTTTTGATGTGACTACAAAGACGTGTTCCGTGTTACTTAATTCAGTGGGTACTCACTTGACAGAGAAGTATCGTTAGGGGACGCGGGAATAGTAGAAAATGTACGTATTCTAGACCAGTAGGAAAAAGTGTTGCTCCGGCTTATTGAAGTACATTCTTATGATCGGATAAACAGTATACTATTTCAATGTATCTTTAATTCAGATCGAAGATTAAACTTGAAACTGAGCAAATAGGATCAATATTTCCATACATTCCACTTGAGAAGATGTATAAACAAGGCATTGTAGGATCAGATATGATTGCTGAGTAACTATACATAAAGTCGTTAATACCCACTTCTCGCCCACAGCTTGTTCGTAACTCCTACCCTTATATGAAATAAGGTGAGCATGTAATGATCAGTTGCGCATAGAACACTCCACGATGACGTAGATCGAAACTAGGCGAGGGACAATCCAAGTAGCCTTTTTGCTACCTGTTTGGTCAGGCAATCTTGTGAAATAGACCTGAGTGTCTAGTGAATTACATAGTGCGGGATCTTTACTTTCGATAGACGAAGTGTTGCAAGACATACTCTTTGCGTTGGGAGTGTTAAGACTATAATCATCTCGTCCTTGCAGGAAATTGAATGGGTAGAATTATTTTTAAAATCTTGAGAGGGACCTTGTTGATACACCTTTAAAGATTTATATGTCACATTCATTAGCGAGAAGCCATATGTACCACAAATTATTATGTTATATTTCTTTTTATTTTCAAATGGAATTAGAGAATTTTTGAGAGATGGAATTCATATTTCTTTCTGAAGAGCAAAATGATTTTTATATGACTTCTATTTTAGACATATTTCTCGTGTTTCTTTGATTTAATTTTTTCTTTCTTTTGAGATCAAATCTCAAGAGAGATTACTGTTACTTATCTCATAAAATTGAGGCAAAGACAGTAGAAAAGATTGTAATTTATTTGCGAGATTTTAATGAAAATAGGAATATAAGGTGTTACGTAAAAATTTGCTATACCATATTCCGTTTGTCATTATTTGCGCACTTTCATATTTTGTCTTATGTTTCCTTTTTGTCTTTGACGGGCCTTGGAATTTTAAATTTGTATGCTTGACTTGACATTGTTAGCGCTTGACATTGCGCGAGACTTTTCATATGTCTGTGTGTTTTCTTTCATTACTTTAATTTTGGTCCAAGACTCTCTCAATTTTATTCACTTATTCGTAAACAATAGTGAATACTTTTCAGCGTGTCCCAGATAACTTTAGCAATTGTGTATCAGTGCCCGTTTTATTAAATTGAAATACAAGAATTAAAGTGTATTATTTATTTGATTTGTTCATACGAACTCATTTATCCGTTCGGAGGATCTTTTCAGTACTCTTTTTTTAATATTATTAGAAAATAATAGAATGAATTCCTAAGAATGGATGCCTTGATTGTTTACTTTGCGCGAATGAGCAAGTCAATGTCTCCTGGTGTAAAAAGAAAAAGAAATCAACTAAAATCACTGACCCTTACCACCAATTGTAAGTAAATAAGTAAACACTTAAAACGTTTTCGGTGCCATAAAGGTCGCCATCATAGTACCTTCTTTCGCCTTCAGGGTGGATGGTACTTCCCCGGCGCCGTCTTTCAGAAGGTAGGATGGGTGGTCAAAAAGTGTTTGTGATTTGTAATTGGGGTGTTCATTCAATATTTCGTTGTATCGGATCTTTGTGTCTGTAAATTTCGAATGTTTCCAAAGTGTTGAGATGGTGTCCTTTTTCTTTTGAAATTGTAGTATTTTCATGTCTGTGCATGAAAGACGTGCTTCGATTAAGTGATTGGCGAAGGCACAGAGGGTTTCAGTACATTGTTTTAATATTTTCTTTGTATATTTCTGTAAAATTAAGACCGATTTGTCCAATATAAAAATATAGAAAGATAAATGTGTTCGATATTATTCGTGTTTACAATCATAATTTAATAGAAATATTTATTTCGACGTTTCATCAGTTCATTACTGCTATTGTCAGGTGAATGTAGTGTATAAACAAATGCGTCAATTTTATATTGGTAACAAAAGGAAAACAACATATACAGAAAACACAATTCCATTGAAAAATAAATAATATGGAAACAAACATCGAAACAAAAAATCAAAATAAACAACTATAAATTTTGGGTAAGTTGATGATTTGTTTTCCATATTATTATTTTTTATAGAATTGTTTTATTTGTATGTGTAGTTAATTTGTTTTCTTTTTGTTAGCAAGATAGAATTAACACATTTGTTTATACACTACATTCACCGGACAATAGCAGTGATTAATTGCTTAAACGCCGTGATATTCATTAAAAAATGTCTACAAAAAGTTCGAAATAAGAATTTGTAATTTGTTTCGTAACATGTTTACTACTGCATAAAATACCAGGAGACAAACCGATCAAACCTTGAACTCCCTCTTTGAGCTCAGTTTTGCAAAAATTTCCAACTAATAATAGAGACTGTATAGATAATCCAGTCAGCAAATTACCTAAATTGATCATCTCCCAGATCTCGAATAACATTTAGATGTTGAACTATAAAATCATCAATTCTTACGACTGTTTTCACACTTATAACTAATTATTTATTTAATTAAATATAATTTCACTCATTACGTTTCGTCACTGGTTTGCTACTTCATTGGATGATAGAACATAAATTATTGTATAACATGTCATGAATGAAATGATATAATATTTATCAATAATATTATTATATGTTATGACAGACGTTCACAGCACAACTGGTGAACTGTACATAAATAATATATTGTTAAAATAAGTTTATACGTAATTTAACTATCAATTGGCAAGTAATTTTTACACGGATGAATCCTTGGATTCATTTAATACATATTTACCCTAGAGTCACACTACAAAGAGAGGTTATAGAAAGGAATATAATTTTCAAAAATCTGTAATTATAAATCGTCATAACAATCTAGAAGCAAATATTAAGATAACCTGAAACTTCGTTGGTATATTGTGGTATAAAGTAAGATTAATAATTTTATTTATTTGTGTTTTTCCTACCTTTCTAACACAAAATTTTAGAACCCTAGTATGACAATGGTTTAAGCGGCCAAACCGATGAGTCTTTCAATCCACTTTAGATTCCTGAGAGATGAGAGATTAATAAATAAATGTATTATTAAATTATTAAATTCCTTACAAATAGGGCAGAAAAAATTTCATTTGTTATAATATTGAAATATAAAAAATTATCGAACGCTTCAGAAAAAATCTTGCGTAAAAAAGATCACTTTCATTTTTCACGAAATAATTTTTAGACACCACTTGAAATAATTTAAAAATAAAATTTGTATTATTTCACTACATTTTGTCTCTATTATCAGGAAATTCCTTTTTTGCATTCTAGTTTCAAAATATAGCTTCGTTTTCCTTTTTGATAAAGAATAACCTCGTGGGATTTCCCTCTGACCATTGCATAACTGATGAAGAGAATGATAAGAGAGGTGGATGCATAAGGTGACAAGAGGATAGGAGGGAATGAGCTACGCGATGGGAAACCCCATTTTCAGAGGCCCATCAAATTCAAACATCGCTCCCAGCACTCAGTGTTATATGTAGGCGGTAGTGCCACTTGTCTCCAATTGTTAATAGCGCTCTATCCGGTTAATAAAAGAACAAAAAAGATATTTGATAGATCTTGTAGATGAAATGTATTAATGTACACTGCCTCTAAATAAATAAATCCCATTAAGTAGCTGTGTTGTCATCGTTGTACTTTTTGGACAACTAAGAGGAAATGTATACACATAGACTTCCGCGGCCGTAGTCATTATGAACTTGTTTATCCGGGACAAACCGCGTCTTGGTAGATAAAACTACCGACGTTTCGGCCATCATGTTGTGACCTTCTTCAGGGCAATGTCAGAGTCGTACAGACCTAAGTCGCTGTCGTACTTTGCCAAACTCTGACATTGCCCTGAAGAAGGTCACAGCACGATGGCCGAAACGTTGGTAGTTTTATCTACCAAGACGCGGTTTATCCCGTATAAACAAGTTCATAAGAGGAAATGTGTTTGATTTTTCTTCTTTTCTCGGGATAAATGAAATGCTTCAAATCTCATCATTTCCGCTTCAGCGGTCTCTCCACACCACTTCCTTTCCTGGAATCTGCACTGTGTGATGCAGTCTCATGGAATTATCTCGAAAGCTTTTAATCATGCACTACACTTATAGACTGAATAATTGAAAGTCACGTTTAATCGTCAAAACTATTTTACGCAGTATGAATCAATTGCTTCTATTTTTATCACAAACGTCGGCTTCGCTTTCAATGCTATTGCAACAAGTATTTTTCCCCGTTCCTATTAATATGGCTTCCAAATTTCGAATTTATTTTTTATTTTTTTAAATTGATATTAAACTATTTTGTTCAAGGAGGAAATTGTTGATGCACATCACACCACTGTGGGCCATATTCTGGGCAGTAATATTTCTGTGGTATCAACGTCTTCATACACGTACAGCTCTGCCATCACTCAAATATTGTACACCATTAGAACTACCCCGTGTTATCCAGGATTTGAAAATGGACTTAAAAGAATAATTACTGGACATTAAAAATGTTAAAACAATTTACAAATAAAACAAACGTACGGAAAATTACATCAAAATTCAAAGAAAAGTTGGTACGGTGAATTGTTATATTTTACCCTACAGAGGGTATTAAAACATTTCTCAACTAATCTGGATTCTTTATAACTCATTTTACCCGGTGTTACCCGGGGTTCTTACATAATATTCTAAAGTCATATGTAAGTTTCCATATTCATCTACATTTGTGTTATTAAATTAAATACCATGAAGAAAACCACAAATATACACATAATTTTCAGTAGTGTATGCTCATAGTACGTATTTAAGTTAAAGTCCAGTCAGAAAGAAAATACACTTTACATATAATGCTAAATAAACTAAACACATAGTTAAGACCTCTGAATTGTATGCTTTTCATTTCATTCTTAAGTTATGTACTTGAAAACAATGTTCTTCACAGCATTTATATAATGTCGCTTCTACGATTAGGTCTCGTAGATTATACGTTCAGTGGATTGTCCACCTCACGTAACGCAATCGAACTTTAGTGGACGTAAACTTCATAGTCAACAATCATGCGAGTGACGATTCACATCTACTGATTATCAACCAACTTTAATCGATTTTCTGCTCTTGTAATATTAACCATACTTTGCTTTTCTGTTGCAATAACCCTAAAGAAGAGTCCTTTGAAATTTCAAATAATTTCATCTATACGTTTTTCTTATTTCCATGCAACAAACATTATAAATAATTAACTTTTATTAGTATAGATGTGTTTGAGTTACAAGCACTTCTACTGACTTTACAATTTTTTGCTACAATGCATAACATCAGTGTATACATTATCTTTCATAAATAACATTATTCTATATTAATTTTAGATTGTTATTATTATGTTACAAAATAATAATTATTATATAGTAGTTAAATATTGATATTAGTGAATACTGACAGATTGAGACTCTGCTCTGATTTCATTTTAGCAATTCAAAGAGTTCACCACAAATATTTGTAGAAATGAGCACTGGTCTCCATAGCAGTTTTCTCTGCTCGTAAACTATAATGCCAAACAATTTATCCCACATTACGTTAATTAATTACCTTGCAGAGGTTTAATTTACATAGAACTGACTCGACCTGTCCTCGGACGTAATTTATTAACTAACTTTCAAATGAACCTCGCAAGTCACCTAGCAGATGTGTGAATGTTTTATATTGTCGTAAGTATGTCTGTATTTTAACAGTTACATCTACAATGTTTTCTGTATTTTTGAAGTGTTGATACTGCAATGAAGTTGAGAACGATTAACGTCTTAATTGTAGTTTGTATTTATATGTTTTTATGAAGCGGACTTTCTGTTGTAGTTTCGGATGTTCAATTTTGTCTTGTATCGTCAATGAAACGTTTTGTACATTCACAAGAAACGAAACCAATTAGTATTTTTATCGCGAGGAGCTGTACAAAACGAACGGGTTCCTATTTCTTCCAGAGTTATTTCACAGGTACTAATATCTCAAAAATAAGCCAAAACATCTGAAAGGTATTGCATCAAGCACATAAACTTGACCAACACACGTCATGTGAATATCTTTTATTGACCTATATATGATACCTGTTATCTACATCATGAAATAATGTCAGAAGGCTGTGAATGGCATAAGCAAGTGATGTGAATGAGATGATATAGTTGAAACTGTGATGGAATGTTGTGTGCATCATAGTTATATTAGTCGATCTTTAGTATACAGAAAGTAAATGAATAGAAGAGGTTTCTAGGAGAGACTTGTAACTGAGTTATGCGAAGTGTGAGGTGAATAGATTCTAGCTGTAGTAGAGAATTGAACTACTGGTACTAGTTCTAGGTAATTAATTCAAGAAATCTCCATTTCTTTTGTTGATCCGCCCTTTTTTGCATAATTCTTTGGGCAAGTACTAATAAATTCAACCATTTCAGTGAAAGTTAACACAACGAAAGATTTCAGTTATTATTGTAAATGATACACCGAAAATATTCATTTGAAGAGTATTTCGTAATTACTTTATTGCCAATAATTGATGCGCATTTCTATTGGCGTAGGAATTCCACCCCTCCTCCTAGTCTGTGAACAGTGGTGGAGGGAGACGTGGATATGATGACGTCAGATCATTCGTGACGCTGTGATATGAAGACTCATCGTGTATGGTGTCAGATGCGAAAGGGTGAGTGAAATCAATCAATGCTACAAAACTGCTCCAAAGAAGCAAATCATTATCCAACATATTGAACCACTCGCTTGTTTTCTTCAGTCAATTGTGAGACGGCACCTCTTCGTCACGCGTCTTTAGGTTCACGTGTCCATCCAACACCACTAAAACGATTATTATTAACAAATTAATTGCTGATATGAATATTTTATTTATTTTAATTCTTGGCTTATTTATGATGATGCGAGGCTCATTCTTCACCCAACCATTGGACGGGGGAATTGGTAAAAGGAATTGGAAAGGAGATACGTTGGTTTGGATACTATGCCTTTGGAAATTCAAAAATGGGCTAATGAATTTGTCGAATCTTAAGATATACTTGATCACTTTTGTCACAATTTAATAGCACGCACTACATCATTAGTGTGGGTTGTTGTGGAAATAATTTTCCTCGTTCAATAATGGTGCAGTACACGATGCAGGAGAAATAACCACGATTATATCATCCTCTTTCACACAAGATTCCTCTGTCCACAAGAATACTAAAGACTGTGATTCGTGAGGGCGGGCGGCGATGCAGGAGGAGGAGGAGGCTGCTGGATCGTGGTCTGGCGCCAGCGGAGTGTTGGTTCTCGTGTCCTTGGTCTACTTTCTCGTGCGGATCCGCGTCCCTTACCTGCCCCACGTGCCAACATACAACCCGCCGCACCGCATGAGTTGACGTTGCCTCAGCAACTGGGGTAGCTAATCGCGAGGGGGCCACAAGGCTCGGTTTTCGGAGGTGGGATCATAAATCATTCGTATCGTGCTTACACGTATTGTGGTTCTTGACCAATGAATAGTTGAAAGGTAAGGGCATCAGGACGATGTTTATCTGGAGTTTGTGAGGGAAATCGCAGGTGAAAACCCTGCGTAATTAATGGGTTTGGGAAGTGGGGAAAGGATTTCGCACCTGGATAGTGCAAGTAGTTGGTTAACTTCTTAAGTGACATACCTCCACACTCAATAATAATAATAAATATTACTATTATTCTAGCAATGAAATTATACAACTATTTGTCTAGTTTCATATTTACGTTAGCAAAACAAAATTAGATCTTTCTACATTCATTTAAACTCATTCATTTTTCCCACTTTGCGATCTTTTTTTTCTTAGTTTTAAAACTCAGTATTATCGAATAAAAATATGCTTTTTTATCATTTCATTTAAAACGTAACATAGGTAGGTTGCTATTATTGAACGATAAATGATATTTTCTTTGGGTTAACATTGAATTATCTTACGATAGATAGTATCTTCAACCCTCTTTTGAACAGAAAAATGTACTATGGAGTTAAAGATATTTATCTCAAGTTGTTCAACTATGAAAAATACATGAAAACATAAAATATACTTTTGAATCATTGCTCATCTCAAATGGTACTAACCAAATAAGTCAGATAACCTCAGAACATGTACGTTAGCAGTGAGCAGTATAAGCTGCTTGGCATTCGTATTACGTAGGTCCATCCATCGTCTACTGAGTATAATATGCACCGTGGCATCGTGTGGCCAATAGGGACATCTGTAACAGATACAGTTGTGACAGCAGCACACCTACAACAGCTCCAGTGAAAGCGACCAACAGGTGTGCCTCCCACACACCCCGCCCCCGAGGGGTTCCCCTCTCGAGCTTCGATAGATCGATTGCTCACCGATCGCCGCCGATACGATGTAACTCCTTGGCGCCATCGCGTCGCCAGCGGCGTCTTGCTTTTGCAGCCAGGATGCGGCGGCGAGGCATCGGCGCGTGGCCACACTTAGAGTCAGCGGTCACCAACGTTTTCGACCTCACGGACCACTAAATTTCTCGTTTGAAATTCCGCAGATCATTCAAGTTTTTATTTCTTTTAAAAAGATGAATACATTTTTATGCAATGTTTTAAATTTCTTTAAAAAACATTAGAGGAAATTAAACAATCCAATATTTATTCTACAACACACCAGATTCTTCAACCGATAAAAATTGTGAGTTATGCATAGATTTTTCTGAGACTCTCTTAATGTGTATACTCTGGTTACAGCAGTTCTTAGAGGAATCTCATCCAGAAAGTGCGCCCCCATTTTTAAAACTTAGTATAATTACCACTTTTTTATATTCACATTTGATGTCTTCATTAAGAAAATATCCGTTGAAAGCTAACATGTACAGTTTTAACAATCCATGATATAGTCTTTCCATCAAGAGTGGTGGGATGATTCCTAGTTTAGAGATAGATGATCATGAGAATGATTGTATCCATCATATCATTCATTCCCTCACTCACTATCTCAGTGGTTTCCACTATTAGGAGTTTGAGGGCCACATTGGAAACATCGTAGTTGATACCGGGCTGCACTTTAATAACGGGTTAATTTTTATAAAATTCTGCGAGTATAAGAGAGGAGCAAGTATGAAATAATATGCATAGTTTGATTTAAACAAAGGTTTAATCATTTTATTGCTTCAATTTTTTTACAATAACAGAAAGGAGTGAAATTAAAAATAAACGAACAATTCTGTACCAAGAAAAATTTAGTTTTGATGTAGAATACTCAACAATGTAACATTATCAGAATAAATACAAAAGCGGCAAATAGAACAAAAAGAAATCTAAAGGCGAATTGAAATTAATGTTATCAAAACAATACTTTCAAAAATATAATTAAGATATAAAGCTTTATTTGAAACAGTATGAAAAATTGCGACAACTACAAACAATAACTTAAAGACAAACTGAAATTAATAATGAAGTAAAAAACTTGCAAAACGACAATTTAGTGAGAATACTGTGATCGATCAGTTGGACGAGCACCAGTGAACGAATGCCCACTACCTGCTCAGTTGTTGCTAAGCTCAAAACATGCATCAAAGAAGAATCTGCAAGTCGACTTTCGCACTGATTTTTAAATAATTTCATGTAAGAACAACACTTACTCATACGTACATACTCCCGAGCATTGGAGTCATTTTTGGTCTAAATTGTCGTAAGTGGTCAATCTATTTTTCATCAATTTCTGTATAGGTTGGTTAGAAAGTAGCACTGATTCAAACCTCTCAGACATTTATTTGTTTTTCTTCTAAAGCTTTCGCGAGTCGCAAAAATTTGTCACCGAGTTGCAGTATGTGGTTCGTGGGCCGCCAAGTGGCAAAGCCCGCTCTATAATATAAACGTATCAGGCTAGCAATAACGTCGTCTATTGCCAACATTATGTAATACGAGAAAGAGAACAAAATCTAAATATGTTTTTCGGTTGATATTATGATAAATTATTTTATTTTCTTTATAAGGAGTTCATTTTTCTTATCACTTGAGGACTTCTCCAGAAGAGTTTCGGAAGACAGAAATTAATAACAAATTATTTTATTCATATTTCAGACCTTTTAATAAAGAAGAAATATAATTTAAATCATGTTGCTTTGTTACAATAATAGGGTTTTTTGTATTATTTGTAAAAGCAAAAAGTAATTAAATTATTTAGATCTAGGACGATTTTATTTTGGTATGTCGTCTGTTAGAACTTCCATATTAAGGACAGTCTCCAATTAAGAAATGTCCTTTGACGATCCAATTTCTTTGAAGTAATTAGAAATATTCAGTTTGATTGAATTGACTCGAAGGAAAGTATTTTCATCCACTTGTTCTGAAGTACACATTGCATAAGACTGAGGAATTCAGAACGATTCTCTTCGAGCTATTATAGCTAATGAGCTCTCAGACCGATTGAAGAAAATTACTCACAATTCTTCTGAATTCATAGCACATAACTGTCGATATGCGTAAACTGAATATAATTTCAGAATGACAATTGCTTGCTCGTAATCATTAAATAAAATGATCATAAACTAATATTTATTTCGTGCTGGAGATCCAGTAATCAAATTTATTGTTTTCGTCACCTTCGTTTGAACATTTTTTACTTACAAAATGAAATTTCTCTCTCTGGATAAATATTTATAAAATATTTAGATTTTTTATCAAATGTTATATTGCGATATAATGGTATAAGAGGAAAAGCTTGTATGCCAATGTTCTCGTAAGGGTATTGATCGCTGCATTCGTTCTCGTAGCATATCTGTACACTATTTCCGTCCAGACCTGATGTCCTGAAATTATACATGTACAATACTTACACGGAATAAATTGTATGCACAAAATATAGGACAGTATTCTTATAATAATTCGGTCTGATGATATACTGATTAATATTTGCCACAAATTTTTGTTGTTATTATTATTATTATCCCTTCTTGCACTGCTTAAATGATGTAGAAGTCGGTTATTATTATTATTATTATTATTATTATTATTATTATTATTATTATTATTATTATTATTCTGGACAAGGTATGCAGATCCTTTCTTGATCCGTTTGTCTAGGATTTTTTTACGAAGGTTCTTGTGTAATAAGCCCTATGCTGGAAATGACTTTTTTACCTTCCACTGGTTCTTAATGCTATATGCCAGGTCGGCATAATTTCTTTATTTCTCAGCATTGGTTTTCTGCACATTTTGGGCAAGTGGGACTGTAATGTCGACAATGATGGCTGTATATTATTATTATTATTATTATTATTATTATTATTATTATTATTATTATGGTATCCAGACTACAAATAAAAAAAATATCAAGGAAAATAATCAATACACATAAGCAGAATACTTCATTACATCTAACTCTGTTGTCGAGAGTAATGAGTATTTAAAAGCCAAAGTCAAGGATCATGAACAAAGAAGAGAGTTAGTCAGTCGATGACAATCCCTTATGTTTGTAAAAATTATTTCTCGTAATGTAGTTCGATCCAATTTCACCAAGAACAGAGAATGTGTTAAATCCACTTTGTTTTAAATGTTCTGCAATCATGGATTTTAAATTCCTTCGAAATATTTGATGAGTAATATCGACATACGAAGTACAATTGAAAACAAAAAGAGACAAAATGTTCTGGGGTTTGTTGAGGACAAGAATCGATTCGAAACAAAAATCCGTTTAGTCTTACTCATTAACTCTTCGGATAAAATATGTACTTTGTGGAACTTAATTGGTATAGAAATTCATTTGAATATTAAGATGACAACACGAATTAGTAGTTATGAATTAGAGTTAATTAATGAGTCAAAACTACCGAGTTGTTTAAATTGAAGATGGCGATGAAATGGACATGTAATTGTGATACTTCACACCAGGATCATGATTCCCAGGACCGAGATTACCCAAACTTGAGACTTTCATACAAAAATACTGTATTTTTACATCCGTAATGACATACTGATACATTTACAGTAGCAATTAATGAAGTCTCAAGAAGGTCCATTTAATGTACACTACTGATAACATAAAAGGGCCCATTTATTTTTCTAAGTCCCACGCTCTGACCAGTTATGGATCTGTTAGGTTTGCAACGGATCTCTCCTCTTGCTTTCACTTCGAGAGGGGAAGTTTCGTTCGACCAATCGTAGGTCTATTTGAAAGACTAATAGTACCGCTGGTAGATATTTGGAAGACTAATAGTACCGCTGGTAGATAGTACCGCTGGTAAATCGTAACGAGATAAAATGTTTCATTACACCGCTATTGAAGAAATATTTTGTATTTTTTTATAATACACATTTTGGACTTCTATAACAAAAATATTCTGTATATTCTTGACTTCAATAAACTTTACCATTCTCTATATTTAAACGACATCTCGAGATTCGTTGTCTCGCAAGGTCTTCATAGGCAATGTAAACGATATTAGAGTTTCTGTAAAAAACGTTTGCGTAATACTGTGATAAAATATAGTTTTTAACAGAATTTGAATATAATTGCAAGATATCGTATGGAATTGGTATAATTCGAATCACAAATTACTTATAAATATTCCTATAATTTCTTATATTTATACAGTGAAGTAAAGAAATCAAATCTCATTGCCTACAAATGATGTGTATTGTCGAAAGTAATTTCACATAATTTGCGATTCTCTTAAGTTTTTCATATATGTGAAAAGGAATTAAATAAATATAGAAAACGTTTGTCTCAAATATGAACTAATAACACAAAAGTTTAATTCTCGAGTTATAAATAATATAAAATTACTTAAGGAACAAATAAATTACATCTTCTAGTGACATATTTATCCACGATATAACAATTTGGTTGTAATCGTGCAACCTAAAAAAGTAATCAGAGATCAAAAATATGAAAACATCGTTGACGAATTCTTTTACAATTGAAATACTTTATATATTATACATACTTAACTCACTCCTCATTTATAATGTTAGTATCGATATTCAGTATTATTTATTGATTTCCAGAGCAGGGTACGAACATTGTCATTTAGATACATTCTTTGCGGGTATATAACTTTTTACAAAGCAACATGGATGTTACATTTGTGAAGATAAACGTATTAGTCAGACATTCAGTATAATATTTACAGTAAATTTAAATCGAGCGAGGCAGTTAACAAGGTCGTATTTAGTTTTATATGTTAAGTTATTGTAACTTGTAGTTCCCCGTATTCCTGATTAAATGTCATATTCTACCTGATTCAGTGTCATATTCTAGGAATCTTCTCCAATTAACGTAACATTTTGCCGTCAATTCAACAGAGAATTTCATATTTTCAGAAAGTGTTCAACAAATATGGGATATTATACGAAATATGTTTTTTCATTGTAATATTTATGTTACTTATGCATAATATTTTAATGGCGTTCTACTTTTTACTGGCTGTAAAATTAGAAATTTAGATCGCTGAAATTTTCCTCTCGGACATACGACGAAGGCGCCAATGACACGTAATTTCGTTTAACAAATAGAAGAAACTTTTATATTTGATTGTCAAATGATAGAGCAGGAACAACGAAGAGATTTCTAATGAAACTCGCGGAGAGGAATACATTTTAGTTTTATGTTAGTGTAAAATGCATTATGACTCTGAAAGGCTAAACCTTCACAACATCTAGGGTTTTCTTTTTTCCTTTTTAATGTTTGTAGAAAAAATAAATTTATCTACAATAATGTAGTGTAATTAGAAAAAATACAAAATAAGAATACAGGGACCCTGAAGATGATTCTAAACTAGCATCACAACATTGACCATGCACGATTAAATTGCAATAGACTGTTTAACAAAAAATAAAGTAATTGATTGTTTATAATAAAATTGCATAATTAATAGAGCATATACCTTTTTCTTTAGTAAATATTGTTCTCCAAATGTATAATGTTGTAAATCTAGATGCTATATGAATAAATATTTATTGAAAATATAGTTTGGATATATATTAGACCCGTTTCCTACTCAATATTTTTATTAAAATAAAGTTTGAATACTTGGGGTATAATTACGAACTCGTGAATTTCTTTTAGTATCATTGTTTTCTTTAAATATAAATTATTTGCTTTTAAATTCAATATAAAATTTAGTATCATTGTTTTCTTTAAATATAAATTATTTGCTTTTAAATGCAATATAAAAATTTTTTGCACATATTTATTGAAATTTTGAAGAACTTTTCTAAATTCCTCGCAAAATATATCATTGAACACTTTCATTTACACATGAAGAAACTAAAATATCGAAACTTAAAGAGAGCATGAATAGACCTGTCTCACACCTTCTTCCTTGTTCCTCTCACACAGGTTCCCCCTCCACAGAGAAACACGAGCTTATCTGATCAGATAAGATAAGATATTGGAAACACTACTTGCAGACGCAGTTAAAAGAATTTATTTCAACAAGGTATACTAAATAATGATATTATGCAGAATTAATAAAATAATTCTGAGGATGACGTCAACGTTATCAGTAGTGTGCTAAAATTCCAAAATTTCCGGAAGCGAACCCGTGGTACTTGACTAGTCTTCCGCTGATATATTAAAATGAATGTTTGTTTGGGTGTTTGTTTTTTGAAAGCAAAACCGGTATGCAAATCTAAATATACTATCTTCGTAAGATAGATACGTATCAAACACGAAGAAATTGTGAGAAAGGTCTTGACGAGAAGTACGTTTTTAATGTATTTTTCCCTTAGCTCTCGACTTAAAATACACCTCTTTCGTCATAGCCTTCCTGGTATTAATAGACCAAAGAGTGTAGGCCTTGCCGAGGTCAGGCGGTATGTAGGAGCGATGTTACAGGGAGGAAACATCAAATCACGTGAAATTGTGTGAAGCGGAAAATTCAAACCCTGGAGCGGCGCTGTGTGAATTCAATTATACTTTTGTAAATTTCGTTGTTTTAACCGCAGATTGTTGATACAGAAACAATTTTTTTTCCAACATTGCACGGAGACGAGGCAAAATGTGAAGCGGGCGATGGGCGCGTGGTGTTCATTGTTACGTAGAATGCAGTTAGAGAGAAAAGGAGAGAAAGAGAGAAAGAGAGAAAGAGAGAAAGAGAGAAAGAGAGAAAGAGAGAAAGAGAGAAAGAGAGAAAGAGAGAAAGAGAGAAAGAGAGAAAGAGAGAAAGAGAGAAAGAGAGAAAGAGAGAAAGAGAGAAAGAGAGAAAGAGAGAAAGAGAGAGGATGGGTGGGTGGGCGCGCTGCCAGCTCAGGGTCAAGGTCAATGCGCTTTGGAGTCAATCTACTGCAGTGGGTCGCGGATGAAGAGCAGAGGCAGTGGGTGCGGGATTAAAGAATTAAAGGTACTCTTCTCCTTATGAGCCATCTCAAGGGCAGCTTCCATGTCCACGTAAGTCTTTTTTGAGACATTTTTTTAGTTCACATCACAGGTTATGTTCCATGTGAGATCGAACACAAAAAATTGTTTCCTCAAAAATAAAATTAATTAATCTTTATACTTTTCTTCACTCCTTTTCCCTTCTCTTGGAGGAGTCGGAGTTGTTCCTATACTACATTTCCTTCTGAATTTATGGAATTTACTGGGTTTTTTTTAGAATACAAGATTTAGAAATGCTGCGATGTCCTTGCCGACTGACAGATTCATCAACGAAAGGAAAATCATTTCAAGACGGAAACTTGAAATTTTAGGAGGATATTTCGTATTGTAGGTGCTTACTAAGATTCTTCGATATTTACTTTTAGAACGATGAATTAGTGTGAAATGAGATTCTCCCTGTCTGACGAACAAATTAAGGTATCACCTCGGATTTTATTGGTATACGCTGTTTTTTTAAACTACTTAAACTTAAATCTGATTCCCATTTAGTGTAATGTAATTATTTACTCATTCTATTATTTACAAAGAATAAATAGCTTGAT
Source organism: Laupala kohalensis (assembly GCA_002313205.1). Lineage (NCBI taxonomy): Eukaryota > Metazoa > Arthropoda > Insecta > Orthoptera > Trigonidiidae > Laupala > Laupala kohalensis. The sequence goes on from NNCF01127004.1 coordinate 289,471, forward strand.
ATTGTACATTGTATGTATGAAAAAGTCAATGGCTCCGAAAGAGAAGTAATGAAGATATTTACCCATGGTAACAACAATCGGAAAATCTACCATTTAAAATAATAGTAAAGTAAGTTGTATTAGTAAAGTTTTTGGAGTTGTTGTGAAGTGGCCATGATATTAGCTGTATATGTACATAAACAGTATATTTTTTTAAACAGATTTTAAATTATCTTTCTCAGATAATCCCAATATTTTATTATTCAACTTTATTTTACATTTGGACATTGCGGGAACAGAACATTTGTATAATTTCTATATCCTAGCGAGCGAATCTGCGGGTTTCCAGTTAGCGTTCAATATATAATGATGAAAGTGTGACCACTATGCAAATGTATACTAGATGTCAAGAATATTATTTTTCATAATTATCAGTTATTTCCTCATAATTACTTTTGTTTATAATTTATTCTGATTTGTTCCTTCTCTTTCTATATTATATCTACTTTTATTCTATTTATTATTCCCAGTGACATTGGGTGGAGCTGCCGGAAAGGGACCAATTGAAATTCCCGAGTGAAGCTGGGGACATTTAGTATTTCTTCAGTCAACTGTAAAAATGAGTGTCATTTTCACGTCACTCATTTATAAATGGGGGAAAAAGCATGTTTGATAATGAAACTGTTTGCTCCGACAATTATCATCTTACTTACTCATTGTTCGGCTGCTTTGTGTGCATTGAACTGTTAACGATCTCGAGATGTTTTCATAAGTATTTCTCAGACATCATAATCAACTTCCTGCATTCGAATGAAACGCATACCGATGTGGACGAAGTCTTTAAATGATCTGTTTACAGCTCAGGAGTAATTTTTGGTATGATGCATCTCGTTACTAGCTATTATCGAATGTTTCGAATGTAGGATGATGAACAGTATTATTTAACTTATCAAAGAGGTATTGATTGAGCAGATGTTACGGAATATCACGACTAAAATTTCCATTCAGATAATCTGTGTTACGTATCATGCGAAAACACATTGCTTGTAACATTTTGCTGGCGTTAGTTGAATTTAATTAAATTTTAAGGACATATGTAAGTAATTAACTATCAACAAAGTATTGATTCTTTCTCTATTACTAATAAATCTGGATTTATTTTATATGATTTGTAATATTTTTTTGTATTTAATATATGCAATGTAAGAATTCGTTCAGTAGTTCTAAGAACTTATTCAGTACTCTTAACGTGTTGCAATTACTATCTTCTAAAATTTAAATACTCTCGTTTCATATAATTCAATTAAATAATATTTTTCTTGAATTTTATAAAATTTAGATTAAAATAATGTTTTCCTTTTGTTTCTGGGGAAACATGAGAAAAGAAATTCCGGATGGAGGCCAGAATTCCAGGAATATTTCAAGGGGTCTCCCTAGTCTCTTGTACACGTTACCAACCGAAGTCTTCGCCTGTTGTGTAAGGCTTAAACTGCCATTCACTCAGTGGTGTTGTTGATCGCTTGATCCGCTCAGCCAAGGGCTGATCCTCCGAGTCGCAGCCAAATAACCGGATTCACGAGACGGCGCGCGAGAAAGCGGTCGACCTCAGCGCCCAATTCCAACCGCCTCGCCCCGCCATCAACTCCACCCTCATCCTGTCATCTTCTTCACCACGCCCTCATTCTCACCTCTACCCTCACGTCCCATACACTCTCTCATACACATAATGCAGTGATACCACGATTTTCGTTGACTCTTGTTATAATCGATTCCGGTTTACGTCGAATTTTTCTGCGAAAAAATTATCTCAGTTTTCGTCGATTGCCTCGAATTTCGTCGGCGAGACTAAATGACCTCGCAGGTAATTTTGAGAAAACAATTCGTGTGCTTAGAATATTACTGCAATGTAATCAATATTTTAAAACTTTTTTCGCGAAATCTTCGTAAGATTGTTGATCAAGTATCAAGAGCATGTAAGTACTGTATGCATTGGTTTGACCACTATAATAATCGTTTGGTTACTATTTACTGTATTCCCAAAGAAGGTTTTATTTACATTTGATACCCCAGAATAGATACATTTTGTTTTTGTTGTATAACTTACTATCCATGCAAATCAATATCAGTGAGTACAATACACTTATATCAAATTTTGTACTTAACTTGCCATCTCTTTATGTCAAGAATTAAAAGCTTGCTCAACTGTGCCATTGCTGCTATAAGAGTGGTATTAGAACAAGATGTTATCACCGCCTTTTAAATATGTAAGGGAGACTGGGTACGGTTGAAACAAAGCAAATGTCTCGCAAACCGTACGTGGTGGGTGAGGGATCCAAGGGGCGAACGAAGTGGAGAACGGGTCCGAACACGAACCTCAGTGTCGCGTCGCTCACCACGCGTTGCAGTTCTTTATGGGAGGCCCTATTGTATTTTAATAACCAAAAGTAAGTATTTTTGTTCGGAGATTTTTGCAATTATTATGGTTTCTATTCAAGGGAGAGTATTGAGAGTGTATTTGTGTTTGAAATGAAGCTAGTAGAATACGGCATCGTGGCTAGTTTAATTGTGTCATGATTGTCACCATGACTATAAACTGTTTTTTACCTAAAGGAGGGGTTGGGGGCGTTTGTTTAATTTTCTTGTTTTCTATGTGCCGAGAGTGCGTGCAAGAAGGACTTCGAGAGGGCAGATTGACTTGTAGAGGTATAAAGACGCTTATAAGGAGGTAAAAGCAGGATATTCATAGCGAATAACGGCGGATAAGCTGTAAACCGCTGTTCGCTCATAAGATATATAAGAAAGCGAGATGCATCTGGCAAGGAAGACAATCAAGATGTGGGATATAAAGCACACAACCGAATTTTTAATGAAAAGCAGGAGCGAAAGCTTTCAAAACACTAGATTTTTATTTGATTTATAACTAATCAAAATCAAAGAATTGTTTTCTTTTAGTTTATTATCAGATTATTTTCGTTCAGTTTGTTTTGTTTAAAATACTGTTGATTTTTTTTTTTTTTGTTAATTACGTTTCTCGTTAAGAATTTTTTCATTTAGGTATGTGAATACGAATCCATGAAAATATTTTTGCAAATTTTGTCACGTCATTGTCATAGTGCTTTTAATTACGATAAATTTAAGATTAAATTCAAACAAAATGTTCAATTGCCCTTATTTTTGTTTCTCATAATTTGTAACAACAATATCTTTATTAACACTTAACATTGGTTACCATCCAGGACCGGGTTTCTCTTAGGTTTTCCTTTCGGTCCTGTGTTCGGAATTTAAGGGATGCTCTCTTGCTTGCTTTCCGGAGCGTATATTAGCTTATTAGCCTCTAAGTGCTCGTTCGCAGTTTTTTTATAAAACCTGTTTTTGTTTAACCAAAGAAATGAGAAACGTTAAGTCTTTGTCGCTTTTACTTTTACAAACAGGCCTTATTGTTATTCTGTTCCGTGCACTTTATTTTCATTTAAGCTCATCTGGCACCTAAGAGAACTCGGATAATTTTTATTCTTTCTACGTTGCACAGATATGTTTGTAGAAAATCGTTGTAAAACGTGACGAAATAAGCAAATGCAGTGCGTATTGAAATCCATTCATGTTATCCTGGTGAACTGAAATCTGCTGACAGAGTCTTGAATAATGCAAGAAACATTGATGAGTATATGGGTTTTACTACAACTCATCAATATGAATGATCAGTACAACTGGTCTATTTTTTCCTTACTAATACTGAATGAAATTTGAACTTTACCCAGCTGAGTAAGCCTGTTACTTACAGAGCACTCGCTATAAAATTTACCACTAGTTCGCTCATCATATAACCTTTGCTCTTTGTAATGTATGGTGGGAATTGAACGTCGCGATAGAAAGAATTTTTTTGAATTACGAACCTAATGTTAATCTTTCTACGATATTTCTGTCTATCTCACTGTTTCTCACTTGCATTATCTTTCGGAAGAATCAATCTGCTTTTGAAAATAATTGTAATATCTCTCCTTTCCCTTTGTAGTTTAATGTCTCATGAAGCTGATCATCGTTTCTTTTCCGACGTTAGGACGATCTACTAACCAGAAAAGCGACATTATTTGACTGGACTGCGACGTTATTGTTTCATCATAATATATTACTTATTATGAGGCTTGGGAAGTGTTATTACAGTTACAAGTCAAAACATCAATTCGTGCTAGTGGCTTGTGCAATCTCACTCTTGTTTATCCCAAAAGATTGTGATACATTGAAATGTGCTAAAAAAAAATCTGTGATATTTTGCCAAATGAAATGTAGTCCGTATGGATTTAAAACAATATAAGTGATATTAAGTCACTTCTATAAGTTTATAATTATGAACATCTGGCGATTACATCTTCGATTGATATACAATCAAGATGATTATGTTCCAGAAACATTAAAATATTTATCTGAATCCCATAGTTATGAATTTAAAGTTGAAAGAATCACATCGTTCTCATAAATAACTTTACAAATCGATCAAATTTTCAACTTTCTCAGCTGTAAGTAGAAACTTTATTTTATATGTATGTTTCTTTCCTCTGAAAAACATGAAGATAACTCAAAAGTGATAACGATGATAAAAATTGACGCCAACTATAGCCTTCTCCAGCACTGTACAATACATACGCAGGGATTCTTATGTTTATGATCAAAACTGTATACTTAATGTATCATTTTCATTAGTTTTCTCATTGTGAAAGTAATCTAATATATATATATATATAT
>NNCF01127004.1:294913-324072 GCA_002313205.1 Laupala kohalensis
ATTTATTTATTTATTTATTTATTAATTTATTTATTTATTTATTTATTTTATTAATTAATTAATTTATTATTTAATTATTTATTTATTATTTATTTATTTATTTACTTTTTTTGCTCATAATTGTTTTACGCCCGGTGTAAATAAGACACTTTGTGCCGTAGCAAAAGTTAAGAATTTTGAACATTTATTAATATTTCCTTTTTCTTTTGGGGATAGTTACTAACATTGTGTTCTTCTATTATACATTATACTAACCTTACCGAAAATTCTATCGTATATTGAACTAACCGTCATCATATCGAGGCGTATGCTAGCATGTCGTGCAAGTATTTGCAAGGCAGATAACCCATACGTTTATATATACGAATTTTCGTTGATCTTCGTTGACCGATTTCACTATTTCCCCCTTTCTCATTTGATTTGCTTTTTAGTTATTAGAAGATAGAGTTTAATGTAATGATGCTCCCCCCCCCCCNCTTATATTACTGACAATCAACGTTTTTATATATTTTTGAGGTTAAATGCCCTATGTTTTCCCTTCTTACCTACAGAATGTTCCATCGGATTTTTTCCAGTCCACATATCGATTATTATCTATTAGTGAATCGATTTTGATTAGCAATCGAGTACTGTAAGCTGCACAGATAAAAATAGCTTCTGCTACAGTTGTGGATACTGTGAGGTGCGGGTTAAGGGGGCATTGGACCTGAACTCTTAACAGATAAAATTGAAGTTGATAAATGTCATACTTTGTAAAAGTGGTGCCATATTACTAATTGTTATTAGATATAATTGATATTGTTATTAATAATATAATTTTATTGTTATTAATAATACTAAATTAATACAATTAATAATACCAGATTGTTAATTGTCTATTAGATGCATTTTATTTTAAGGTAATTTTTATAAAATTTGTGTTGTAAAATGATATTTATTAAACAAAATTGCTCCCCGGTTAACCCCCCCTCCCTTGATTACGGTCTGGATCCACCACTGTGTGAGGATGAGGTCGACTGAGAAGTTATCAATAATAATAATTGTAATTTCCAAGTCCGTTGGAAATATATATTAATACTCAAAACTCCCCCAGATTATTGATTCTTTTGTGCAAACGAAGCAAATCACTTAAGTAAAGTATCATATCTTAGAGCATTAAACAAGTGTCTTCGATTTCCTATTATTTTCATTTTTCATATTTTCCTTTCCGAGATGACAACATTTTAAAATTTCATCAAGAAAAGACGCTACTTGACTCAATTATTTGAGAGAGAGAAAACTATGTTTGGACTTAATTTACCTCTGCCTGCAAAAAGAATTTTTTTTTTTTTTTTGCTCATAAGGGATTGTACTTACCGGGTCTTTTTCCGAATTAATTATTTTTCCTTGATTAGCCAAGAAGCTTTCAAGGAAAATATAAGGGTAAAAAGAAAATTTGTGATGTTTTGTCACTCAGAAGTAATCCAAATAAAAATAATAATTTGAAATTTATAGTCCTTTAGAATTTGGCAGTCCATCGTAGTTTTCTCTTTTTCTCATAATTTATTTTGTTTTACACATTACAAAAGTTACACAATCACAAAGTAGATAAAACAATAAACACAAAATTATATAAACGGAAATACATCAAAACAACTATTTTTGTGTCTTTAGACACAAAAATAGTTAGTAAATTCTGTTAATGTTGTGACATATTTCTGTAAACTTTAACTCAAGACGATAACTCAATAATTTACAAGAGCTAATTACATTCTTGGAACGGATGTACATTGCAAAATTGTGGTATCTGGTAATAACTACTGTTATGGTGGATAAGGGGGTGCGAGTTACAGTACGTCAGTAGGCATTCGTTTTATTGTTAAGATTGTCCGTTCTGCATATTGCCTGTACCGTAAGAATACGTCTGGTGGGTCAGAGAATCATTTGGTAAGCCTGTCTTTCGCTGTCGAGTGAATAAGAGCCTGTAGTGGAACAATATTTTGTCCTTGTCGAAGTTTTAAATTGCTTATAAAACGTGACTAGTTTGTTATTATTCTTAGTGCGCGGTTTTCTGCAATCTAGAGAGGCTCCTGATTGGAGGGATGTGAAGAGGCCCAGACCTCGCAACCATAAAGAACCGCACTACGGATACAAGTGTTATACATCAAGAGTTTTACATCTGTTTCAAGTTTGGGGTTTCTACAAATAGGAAGAAAACAATTTGTTTTTGTGATCATTTTTTTGCTGAATTATTAAGTGTTTGGTCCAAAACAGTCTTGTGCCGAGAGTGAATCCCAGATATTTAAAGTTATCCGTCCATGGTATTGGTGTATAGTACACGGTCAAAGGTCGTTCTTTTACTGAGGTCTTCCATGTGAAAATAATGGATTGGCATTTGTTTGTGCTTATTGTTATACCATTTTGTTTTGTCCAGTATATTATGTTATCAGTCGCTGTTTGTAATATTTGTAAAGCATTTTTCAGTCCTTTTAGTTTTACAGTCATTCCTGCATCGTCGGCATAAATATACTGGGTAGTCATTGGCTTTTTTGTAATATCATTGATATGCAAGGAGAACATAATGGGTGACCAAATACTGCCCTGTGGGATCTCAGCGTTAATATTGTACGTTTGTGATTTCTTACCTTGAAACCAGGCGAATTTTCTATTTAATAAGAGACTAGGTAAAAGATTATGAAAAGAAGCAGAGAGTACAGAAAAAGTTTTGCGAAGGAGGTCGTGGTTAACTTTATCAAATGCGAAGCTGAAATCAAAAAATATTGCAGGAAGAGAGTATTTGAAATTGAAAGTAGAAGAAATTTCGAGAGCTAGACGTAGAGCCTGTATTGACGCTGAAACACCTTTTTTGAAGCCAAATTGGTTTATATTTATAATTATCTAAAAGGTATTTATGTAATTTACTAATAATAATTTCTTCAAAAGGATTAGTGGGTAGAGCGCTGAGCTGCTGGCTGGATGGCTGGGGTTCAAACCCCGGTGAGGTGGGGATTTTCATCACACCTCAACATCAAGACTGACTCCCAGACCTACTCAGCCTGCTGTAAAATGATTGCCAGGGTCTATCCTGGGGTCAAATTTGTCGGAGCGAGATACTGACCACATCTCATCCTCCTAGTACCGAGGTCAAATAATTGCGGAGCTCTACTCTCCGCGAACCCCATAGACCTTCGGGACCTGTTGTGGGATAGTTTGAATTTTTTCCCAAGCGCTGAAAGAATGCTGATAGGTCTATGGTTTTCGGTAAATTTTGAGTTTTTGTTTGGTTTGGGAAGAAGAATGATTTTTGTAATTTTCCAAGAAGATGGGAAGTTGGAAAGAGAAATTCACGAGTTGGAAACATTAGAAAGAACATAAGCAAGACACTTGGGAGAGTTTTTTTGTTGACTGCCGAAGATCCCATCTGGGCCAGCAGCTTTTCGAGTGTTTAAATGTCGAAGATAGTTCCATGTTTCGTCAATAGTTGTTTTCATGTCAATGTCATCATAAGAAGGGGGAGGATGAGAGGCAGATATCGGGATTGTTGGAAACTGGAATCCATTGTAAAGCATTTCTGCGAATATTTTTTATTTAGACAAGGGATTGTTAGTCAGTGTGTTTGTGGTGGGCATAATGAGCCCAGAAAGCTTTGATAAGGAGGAGGAGAATTATTTGACTAATTTCCACATTTGACCCTCTCTTGTTAGCCGTCAGCATTAGGTCATTCTATTTAGTCTATTCGTGTGATTGAAGTTTATCTTTGAGTTCCCGTTTCGTCTTCAGAAGCTGTCGTTTGATGTCTTGATCTCTCGTCCTATAGAATTGTCGTTGTTGTCGTCTTTTATCAAGTATCAGTAAATTAATTTCCAGAGGAAGTGTGTTTGTGTTTGAGGGAGGAGGGATCGGGTGGAGTATTTGAAGTAAGCAGATTTTAGATAGTATGTGACGTTAACATTTGTTTTGTCTATTTTCTCTATGGAAGTTATTTTCTGATTCGTGGGTATTTTTCGAAGTTTGCGCGAAAGGCGTGAGCGGAAGTAAAACCAGTTGGTTTGAAAATTCGTGCGAGAATGAGAGAAATGATAACAAGACGTGTGAAGAAAAAATAGAATAGGAAGATGATATGAGTCAAGTTCAAATTGTGGATTTGGAGTGGAAATGTGTTTTCTGAAGAAGAGCATAGAACAATATCTAGTATGTCATGGGGAACAGAATTTCTCAGATGTGTTGGAGGAGGATGTATGGAGAGGGAGGATGTATTGTTAAGATAGTGAAGTAGAGTTATCCCGGGAAGAATTATTAGTCAAACAACCCGTTGGTCCGTTTAGCATTCAAGTCACCTGCTAATAGTATTTTGTCACCTGGTCGTTTAAAGATAGTAATGTCAGTCGGGTCGAGAGGTAAAATGGGACGTCTGTAAGCCGAAATTATAATGATATTACCCTTATTTGTACCAATTTCAACGATAGTTGCCACAATGGATTTGAGAGGGGGAATGGTGAGTCGTGTATGTGGGACATCTTTTCGTACTAATATTGCAGTACCACCATTAGAGGCGTTCACTCGATCATCGCGGTACATGAAATAGTTTTGAAGAGCAATATTTTTGTTCGGTTTTAACCAAGTCTCTTGTAGTAGAAGGATAGAAAATCAGTAGTCGGATTTAAATTGATTTATTAATTGCTTTTGTGAAATCAATCCACCATGGCAATTATAAGATGCAATTGTAGTAAGTTTATTCTTATCCATTTCTGGTGAAAAATTGAGGAAGAATTGGAAGTATATCCATTAACTTTGAAGAAAAAGACCCTGATCACATAACTATGTTTACAAAAGATTTAAAAGTCTTAATGAAGTTATCAAATTTCATTTGTCGTAAAACGTTTATAGTAGAAATAACCGTTTGGGGTGTTCCGGGGATTTGCATTATTTGGAGTATTGTCATTCGAATTTGCGTTCACTGGTTTACTGACTCGAGTAGTCACATAGGGGAAATTTATTGAATTGAGTTCCGGTGAAGAGGTGGTATTACCTTTACTGTCCGAGGAGTTGGATTTCATTAAGAGACGTTGCCTTGTCTGCTCTCGCACTCGTTTCAACGTTAGTAATGCAGGGCACCCTGCCCAGGTTGCTACGTGGGTTTGTGAGCAGCTAATACATTGGGGAATTGTTGGACGTGGGTTGCAATTTTCTAATGTATGTGGTCCCGCACATACAGGGCAACCGACGGGTCTTGCACAACCGTTCTTGGAATGACCCCACATCTGGCACCGATTGCAGTGAGGCACCCTATTCATTTCTTCGATGTTAACTTTATGACTTAGTAGGTATCTAATCTTCCTATTGAAATCACCTATGTCTTTCTTATTTATCTCCACCGTGTAAAGTGCTAAATGAACGAAGATGCTGTCCTGTTTACGCAATAATTCAGAAACATGTAATATTTCGAAGCCTAATGTTCAGACTGAATCATTTTTGCGTCGAGATTTGGTGAGAGTGTACATATCAATAATTTATATCGGCGTTCTGTTGTAGCTCTGTGAAAATAAAACGATTCATCGTTGTCTGCAGACTTCAATCGTCGAAGGTGAGATACAATGTTTTGATCTTCAAGTGTACTGGCAGATATGATAATATGCTGCCTTGTGATTCTTCCAGTTATTTTCTGCCTAGACACCTTCTGTAGTTCATTTAACATGCCACTACCATCTAATACCTTCTCTACAAATATTAGACCAATATTTGGTCTTTGTTTACGATAGCTTTTTGTAATTTGCACCAGTGTTTTCCGGCGGCATTGGCCCATGCATGGACGTAGAAGGCCCTGTATTTGCTGTTGTGTGTGTCCTTTGAAGAACGTCTTTGAAGTACGGAATTCACCACTAACAGAAGGCAAGTTTGGAGTCTAAGAAACTCCGTTTTTGTGACCGTGACTGAACACATTCACCAATATTAGGTTCTATGTTAACAGAATCACTTCCTGGTTTTGAGAAGGTAACCCCGTCAATGTTGATGGATTCATTAGAATCCGTTAACTCTGTTTTCTTGAGCCGAGATTGTGCTTGGCGAAGAGCCGGATGAATTAACGTATGATTGAGTATCTTCCATTATCTTATCCTCAGTACGCCGTAGTTTCCTCTGAGCTTTTATTTCTTTATGCTTATTAACTATAGTTTTCAGTGTGTGGGTCTTTTTTGTAGATGTTTTCTGACTCACTTTGTTTTGTGTATGTCCTGCACAATTTCTTGTGTTTACGCGTGACTGGCAAAAACCGCTCCAATTTACTTTACTCGAGGAATCTTGAAATTATTAAAGTTCAAACACCAGAAAAACACTCACACTTAAGCCGAAAGTCGTGTGCACTTCTTAAATTGTTGTTCCTCTTCATTTCTGAAGTAATTCTTCTATTATGAATCAAGATGGCCTCTCTGAGGAAGCCCCTCCACGGCCGAAGCCACAAAAGGAATTGTCCAAATTGCAGATCAAGTACAAAAAAACAACCTAATATTATAGCACAACTAAGTAATGTGGGCAAATGCCCAATTCAGCAACTGAACTAAATCAGAAAATTATAGATGATATATACCGAAATACGCCCAAAATGCAGGAGTCACTTCAGAAGACGTCAGCACAACACGGTTGCTAAGAGACCTGAAAAGAGTGTAACTTATTTACTTGAACCTTGATTACTGACGCGTCTGACTATGATGCTGTAAATAGGTGCATAGAATAGTAAGGCGGTCACAAGCAATTTCGAGCAAACATGACTATGTCAAGGCAGACCCATAGTTAAATTATTGAAGTACTGTTCTTAGAGATACGTTGCTCCACCGCCACATGTCGTAATAAGTCCTAAAAGATGAAAGGGGTGTAGTGAAAATATCGTTTCAAGTGTGAGTAAAAATGGTCTTAGATTCGTAAAATGTGTAGTATCTTCACAATCCTCTTTATAAGAAAGCAATGGGAATATATATTTGATATGGTGCCTACCGTGGATTATGAAAAATAGTTTGTACTTCTTTAATTTCGACGCCATTTTGATTTGTTGACACGCGATGCTCATTTGTTGACATAGTTTATATTAAAATGTTGTGTGTATATTTGTGAATTGAAGAGTGATGTATTTATAATAAATGCAAATAATGAATATAAAATTATATTGCTCTAAAATCTTCTCACTGTAAATTTTAGGAATATAGCAACACACCATTTTATAATGGTCATTAGTTTATTTCCACAATGAACATACCTCATAATAATCAGAACGCATGCAAATAATGAACAAAGAATAACTATAACAATTTTATTTTAGAAACTGATGCATAATTCGAAGTATATTAAAGATTCTTTTTTGAACGAACGATGTATACAATTAAATCCTCCACTTATAAACTATTCGTAAGGCATCCCAGTAATTGGACAAGTGGAAATAGGAAAAATGTCCGTTTTCTTATACTTCATACTTGCGAAGTGTCTGACTTGACGTCAGTTTCGTGCAGCCACGAAAGTGTGGCCACCTTCCATTCTATACACCTTGAGTACGGCCACCTTCCATTCTATACACCTTGAATATTCGTGGGAAATTGAACGTGTGTTATAAATTGCTCCATTGTGCATTATTATATACTATTCATAACTATCGTGATGTCCTTTTAACATTGTTTAATGCTAAAAATGAAATCGAGTGAAACTTACCTGCAACTTCCCTAGCATATGCGGGAAAGTAGTATTTGCCATATTATTCAGGTAAATAAAAGGGTCTTGATAAATAAAAGTAAGCGTTCATATGTTAGTTTCAATCAATTTCCCGTGCGAATAAATTGCTCGGGTGTAGGTGCTAACGATATATTAACATAATGTAATGATAATGTAACACTTATTAAATACACAAATATTTTTGATGTTTTAATTTTGAACGACCTTTTGTGTACAATTGATCGCTATATTTAACAGCACAACTTTTTTTTACCAGAATTTTAGTCTTTTTTACAATTTCAAACATGTAATGTTACTACTTTTTTTACTACTTTTTACCTTATTAATGTAAATATCTTATGAAGTCCAAAATTCTTACTAATGCTGTGCTGAATATATATCTCAAGAGGCAAATGTCCCACAAAATTTACTATCCTTTTCTAAGTAACCGGATGGAACAAGGCACACGGATGACAATTCCTGTTTTTCATCTTTTATATTTACTTTGCGAGGTACTTCGTTCGCTAGGTTTTTTGCTGTCACCATTTGTCTGCTAGGTGTCTGCCTTATTATTGTCTTTGTTATTACCATTTAAATTTTAGCAAGGCTATCATTTATCAATTTTGTATTGTCTCGATTTGTGATGTTTCCTGTATGATTCCTGAATTTTTTAATTATTTTGCTTTCAATGCCAACACTGTCATTGATGTTGAATTAGCTGTTCTGATATCCTCTTAATTCTTAAAATGAAAGAGTGAAAGTAGATGTGGGGGAAAGAAGTCTGTGCCATATTATTCACGTCAATAAAATAGTCTTGCCAAATAAAAGTGAACATTCATATTGCCAAATAGAATATTCGTTACATTCAATATCTAGTAATAATTAAAGGTCGTTAAAATTTTAAACTTCATAAGATGATAATGATACATGCAAATAATTCTACTCCAACATTACATTAAGTATAATCGAGATGTACAATTAATACAAGATTTATTCAGCCACTTCACGTCTCTCTCTCTTCTTGTGAAGATAATGTAGCTCTCCACAAATACAAGATATCAACTTTTTTAGTTCATACGTTCTCATGTTAGACTATGGGCATGCCTGAACAGGAAGGTCAATTTAACCTTGAAACCGTTTATTTTCTTTTGGCTCCTGTTGAAAACACGCTGCATGTCAAAAACGCGTGTGGGAGTTTCGAGTTGAACTAACATAGCAAATTATTCATGAAGTTTCCGTCACTTTCATTAACAATATACTCCTAGTACCCTCTATGGACAGCATACAATTATGCTAATTGTGTAAATATATAGGTCACTGGTGGCCAGAAGCATGAACTTCTTGTCGTGTGGTATAAATCAACTCTCGTGTATTTGCTAGGTATTTATAGATCAAAAATCCTGTATTCATTCGACATTTTGATTAATTTGGTGATATAGAAATTGCAGCAAAGCACTGTTAATCGTTCATTTTTATCCATAGATTTGTTCATGAGTTATCTTAGGAAAATTAAATTGATCACAGACGACATCCCGAATCTTGCAGGACAGTTACTCTTGAATACAATTCAGATATAGGAAGGGATACTTGAAGTAGAGCATTACAGAATAAGTCCAAAACTCTCAATGCAGAATATTTTTATGTCTTAAGAGCATGCCTTAACGTCTTTGCAGAAATAATTGCAGAGTACCGTAGACTTCCCTCGCATCAGGTTTTGAATTTTGTGCATAAATAATAATTCTTGATTCCCTATTGATATCTGTTGAAGATAATTTTCATATTTATTGTCAAAACACCTGCAAATTAATCCATGCTACAAGGGTTTATTCGTATTCAAAAATAACAACTTTACTTTTTGGTTTGGAAATAAGGTTTAAGACAAATATTGGAAGATGTTAAGTAGATGAAACCATGTAACATCCTTTTGTTGACATTTATGGAAATTTGTATTTGGTAAACATTTTAAGGTACTTAAAACGACGAAGCTAAATTTATTTGGAAAGCGACACTTGTAAGAAATCTCATTTCTATCTAAAAGTTTAAAATTCGTTTCAAAGTCTCGATTTAATAAAAAAAATCCTTGAGTTTAAAGCTTATGAGCACCGACTCTGGCACAATTACGAAATTGCGAAAATACCTCCATTTTTTACAACGTGTACCACTTTTCGAAATTAGTTTTCGAAGACATTGAAAATACTACATTTATGAAGACGCTATAAGTTAAAAATATAACCTTTCGAAGGTATTGATTTTAATGTTATTTCATGCTCATTCAAAATTTTCGCCCTAGATTTATAATCACGAAATAAAAAATTCAATGACCCAGCCATAATAAAACTGTCGTAGGAATGTGTGTACGATATCAAAAAAGAAAGCTTTGTAAACCAGAATTCTTTGGCAGTTTACTGCGTTGTTAAAATACTCGCGAACTCTTATAATCGATTGTCTTATGTCTACCATGGCACGATACCGTTTTTTTATTATCCTTCCGTTACACCCCTCTGCAATGTTGTTTATGGTGTTTACAAATAAATTAATGCTACGAGTGATTGTAACAAATTGAACGTAAATTTTTTTATTGTTTTTTCATTTAAACAATATGTTATACTCTACACATTTTCAAAATTTTATATGTGAAACACTCTGTAATGATCAAATATTAAGGGATTTGGAATTTTATCCAATGCTAAGAAAATCTGCAAAAATCATTCTCGCCGAGTGTACTCATAAAGCAGTTATTTTACGTTTTAATTTTTTATTTCAAACAATTTTTTTCTTTTCTATGAAATAATTTTTTACCTCAAGACGAGATCGAAGTTTACATCCCCAACTTCTCGTTCGGGATTTGACTCGTTTGTAACAGAATAAATCATTGAGTGATGCACACTCCAGATTTACGTGCTGACGGGAAACACTTGGAATTTCTCAAAAGTTTTCCGGAGCCGAGATGCAAGTGCTGCTGCCGCTGCGTCATTTGTGTACCACGTCGCTTTGACTGGCGTTTGTTTGGCCTTGAGTGGCGGCTCACATGGACCGCCGCCGCCACTGCTGCTACCATACAGCTACGACTGCTGCCCTTGTGACTCCAGGGCGCGGTGGATTCCGAAGACGAGGAAGACAGGAATGCCTTAGGACATGACGCTAATTCATCACACCCAGCTCGGTGTATAACATACTTATCCTTGTCCCAGCTTGATATCAGCATTGAAATACATTAAACAGAGTTAATGACGATCTGCTGCATAGTGCAAAAACGAATGGGCTAAAAGCTTCGAAAATATGCACATGCGTTCTTTACGGTGGGTCTAAGTGTACTACAACGCAATGTCCTGACCACTAGACGATCACGGCTACTTGGGGACAAACAAATCGTAGCTTTTCACATTTATGCTGTGACTACTGAAAGCGAACCCTCCTCCTCCTATCCACCTCCCACTGCTCCTAGTATCAATAAATCTCACTATTACTAACTACCTCTCCTACTAACCCCTCCACGTGAACCAATTAGTTGGTAAACCCAGCTAACCGGCCCACTTACTAACGATAGCCAACCACCCAACTCCTACCTCTTATCGCTCCACGCAGGTAAGCATCAACAGCACGCTACATTTCCTCTTTACAAATACTACAAGAAAAATATAAAAGTGTATCACGAAATTCAGCTCACGCTTTTTCTTAAGTCGGTCCCAGAGCAAAAATAGAAGAGATTTTTTTTTCGAAATTATTTAGATATGTTTTACATTACTGGTCATGGAACAAAAAGCAGTTTCATACAAGAATTCATGCTTTCACGCTAGCAAAATAGAAGGTACTACCCAGTATGTTATAAACAAAATTGTTCAAAACTCATTTTTGTGGTAATTAAATAATAATCAAATACAGTGATACCTTGGTCCTCGTCGGTCATCCGTCCGAAAACAATCGGCGAAATCCAAAACTGTACAAACACCAAGAAAAGATTTCCATGTAAAGCAATGTAAATCCAGTTAATGTGTTCTAAACACTAAAATACATACCAAGACGCACTTTATACTATAAACAATAAGAAATTAATAATAAATGAATATGAAAGACTAATGTAAAGAATAAGTAAACATTTAACACTCTCCCTCCGTGAAGATTTTAGGTATCAAAGCATTTCATGGCTATATATAATTTACGACTATGTAGTAAAGGCATACATTTCTTTATTCTGTGAGGATGTCAGAGTTCTGTTTCTCCTTTCTGCCCAATTTCATCGAGTTAAGTAACTTAGACGTCTTCTCTTGCCAAACAGGTATTTGTACTGGTTCATTTACCATATTAATACGGTTTACTGCGTCGAAGAATATACTGTTATACTGTGTACTCTTAACCATACATCACTTATTTACCGAGTGTTCTTAATTATACTCAGTATTTTTGTGTATAGTTCTTGAGACGAAAAACGATTGATACTTTCTCAATAAACAGGAGCGAATAGTTTTTGTGAAACCGTCACCGACCATGACACCTATTACGTTCGCATACATCTGAAGCGGCGAGGCAATGCGAGATGTTTCTTGACGCCCGGCGCCAACGCGAGCGTCGTCGACGCAGCCGACGCAAGCGTATTTCGCCGCGCGGTGACAGAGAGGCGACGCACAGCAGAAGGAGAAAGAGGCGTCGGATGTTTACCTCTCCAACACGATGCGGACGGAAAGAAAGCAGCAAAGGTGTGACGCGTGCCTCACGGAAATGATATCTTCCGGGGTGACTTTCAGGATGTAAATGATTCAAGATAAGGACACTCAAAAAATACACTGGGGTACAAAACTTTTTGCAGAGGACAAAATGAATTATTTCAGAAAAGCAATGGCTGTCCAGCGATTTTTCAAATTGAATGCGAGCAATTCAACATAAAAGGGACATGATAGTACAGATTAGTCTGTAAAACATATTTACTGTAATTTCATCAGTTTCCTTGTCCTGTAAGTACCAAATATCCAAATAATTCCAAATAAAACAGGTATCTAAATATGATTCTAACTTTTTGATCCAATTCGCTTTTTTGGAGGGAATTTATAAAAATAAAATTAAGTAGTTAATTTTCGAACCTAAGTATATCTCAAAACTTGCTACTCACTTTGTTTTCCTATCTTCGACTCCAAAATATACTTTTTAATACGTCATTTGTAGTACAATATGAATTACGTTGGCTATCGATGGATTACGAGTCGAAAATTCAAAGAAGGTAAAAGTGAGAGATTCGTATCACTTAGTAATGTTTGTTTAGCCTAGCCTTATTATTCCCAGTTCATGTGGGGTCGGCGAATGGGGATGGATATGATGCTTCGTTAATTGTAGCTGGGGAATATTCATGGCGCCGGATGCCCTTCCTGACGCGCCTCCCCTGAAGCGGTGATTGTGAAATGAAATGGGTGTGAATGATTATGAGTGAATGTTGTGGTGGAATGATAGGCAGGGGAAACGGGAGAGAGTATCACTTAGTAATAATAAATTTTATAATATACTTTTATATAACGTCAGCAACTGAAAAATTATGGGCATAATTAGATCCTACTGGAATTTTTTTGATGGATGGTGAAATAAATCCGTAAATATGCTTTTCTTTCATTTAAACGCCTAAGTAGAACATTTTCATGTAAACGCCTAAGTAGGCGGTTCGATTTCCAATTTTTCTTGTAAAGAGAAAACGACAAAAAATATTTTTTCTAGGCAGTATTGTTATATCTCTGTCAATATAGTTACACGAATATCCCTGACAATATAACTATTCGTACCATTACATACCTGTAAAGAAATAGGATTGGGGCGAAGTTAGAGTGAAGTTATAAGTTTAACAGATTTAATTATTCTTTACCTTGAATTTTACATTTAATGAAGAATTATTAATAGTAATGTTATGGAAAATGTTTTATGAATCTGTATAACATTCATGAAAATATATATCCCGAAAAAATGGTGAGAAATAATTGAAGAGTAGGGCAAGCTTTACCATGATGTTGCAAAATTAGTACAATTGAACTGCTACGTAACAAAAATTCCAGTCGACGTTTCAGCTTAGTCCTCCCGTGTCACTATCCACAGTTCTCTAGATTAAATTCCGTGCGATTATTATGAAGTTTGATGCCCGTTTTAATCCTTCAGTCTGAAAAAGTTTATTTTCAATTTAGTATTTCAGAATAGAAATTCTTGAGAAACATTCTTAAAATGGATTAAGATGAAACTAAGAGATCCATTGTGGTATGGATATCGCGCTGATTCAGCAATTTTAAGAGCCTTGGGTTTAGTCTCATTTTGAATATTTTTGCCACGATTCATTTCTGTTAACACGGCTGACAATTCTCGCGAATAACTTTTTTAGCAAGATTTCACTTTGTTCCCTGTTCCAAACTTAACTCGAATTTCTTGATAAAATTTACTTTATTTCTGCGTTTGAATGTCTGGAGTTCGTTTCAAGAAATATACTGGGAAAGCTTCATAGATACGAACCAATTGAGGACTCATTTTTTCCTGAAACAGTTTACTTGTATATTTTATTGAGTGAATGAACCCGACTCTGTCCAAGAGAATGCATTGCTTACACAGTTCAGAAATGTACGTAGCCTAGCGACCCTACTGCACTCAGAAGAGTTCTAATATTAGGTGGGGAATAACTTATAATTTTTTGCTACACATTTTGATGACTATTAAGAACGGGGTAAATAATGGATTTCGAAAAAATCCAGTTCCAGAAAGGTTTAGCAATCATTTGAGGAATGTTTTTTTTTGTAATGCACTTATAGTACTGTGTATTTTATGACGAAGCAAATTTGGTGAACTAAAGCATTTCTCGTAATAAAATACGCAAATGCAATGATCACCAAATTAGAAATTTGGTACACACCAATAGGGTGTTAAGTTCGTTAGGAAATAACCTGCTAGACTGAAGGTCTTAAAATGGGTGATATGGAGGCCATCATCGAACAAAGCGAGTATTAATAATATTTCTCGATCGAATAAAACGAAAAATTGCTCGGAACAATTTAGTTTTGTCTAGATGTAGTCTGCTTTTTTATTTTTTTCTATTTAGGGTCTCAATTATACTAATTCGTATTTTTTTAATATATCTCGTACACTTGCATTATACTGTACTTATTTCTTTTAAGTGTTTTTGCAGAAAATAATTTTCTTCCAATGACCGAATAAAAATTATTTCTAGTTAATAATGGGATGAAATTGCAAATTAGGTACTAAATTCTTCTCTTTTGGAAACATTTGACGTCCGTTCCCCTCATTGTCCCTCGATTCAACACTATACTTCGAAGCGACCGTTGGGTGTGAAGTTAGCCAGCTGTATGTCACACGTGATACAGATAAGATCAACATTATGTTAATGGTGGGTTATAATATGTAAATTTAGTATCGTAAACAGGAAAATAAAACGAACATTTAGTAGATCGCCGGTTGATCGACACGAAACACTCATGCAAATGGTTTAAAATTAACTCTTGTTTTCGAATATAATGTCTGTAGAGACCAATAATTTCTAAGCAAATGAGGTGTGACATATTTTAACACATACCATTCTCCAGAAAAAATTTCTATAAAAAGTTCGAGTTTTGTTGGGATGGGATTAACAGTAGCTGTATTACATCCTTAAAAAGCAGATATTTGTTTTTGAATAATTCTTCTTGTTACGATTAAAGAACGATATTCAGACTTTTTATAGCACCCTCTTCTTTAAAAAAATTGTACTTTTCATGAATTTGAGAAAAATATTATTTTTTAAATAACAGAATTATCGTAGTCACATTCTGGCAATAAATTATAATTAATATAAATAATTAATAGCAAACTGAATATCAAATTACGTTGCAGAAATAGTTTAAAAGAAGCTTTTCCCACTTCTTATAACGAAAGGAGGATAATACAAGACTCATTATCTTAGAAACGAATTGCATCAACATAAAATAGAATAAAAACTTACAAATCGATGACAACTATTGAATATAAATCTTTTTTTGTTTTATTTGGTTCTGTAGCGAGTGTTACCATATTACAGAATGCACTGATGTACCGCCGCTGACAATATTTGGTGCTTATCTAAAACTTTGTAAATTGGGTTCTGGAAATAGTCGTATGCTACACAGTATTGTGTCTAATGAATCAGTTCAACTCTCGACACAGTCGATGATAAGAAACTCTTCAAGAAGACAACTACAGTATGTCGATGTGCGGGGTCTGAGCGAACGGCACATTGGATCCGACAAAGAACATCGTTTTCTTTATTTATTTACGTACACAAATTCTTAAATGAATCTGTCGAGACTCTGGATATGTAGCTCTTTACCAAACCGAATATGTTTAAAAAAAGCAATGGAAAATTGTTAGATTGCTAGGGGAATACAGGTATTCATATTGTAATTATGTCTGTAGAATTATTCAATATAATTGTTGAATTAACGAACTTATTTTAACAGACTGGATCTATTAAAGAAACTTCACAACGTTTCGATTCTCACTGTGGACCATCATCAGGCAAATACTGGACAACAATGGTGGTGATTAGGGTATATAGTGACAGCAATATGGGTATTGAACCAGCATCTGTTTTTGATTTATTTAATGTCTTATTAACGATGTGGTGAGGTTCGGGCATGAGACCACCTCGTTCACTTAACCACACAACTTGACTGAGGGAGTTGGGACGAAGAGAAATTGAGTTGCCAGGGAATGGAAGGTACTTATCACCATTTGTCTCGAGTCGATGTGATTAAGAACCTTGCCTAGTTCGACTGAACCGGGAATCAAACCCGTGCACTTCCAAAGAAGGACGATGTATTTGCCTGTATATGAAGAAAACATTAGCTGAAAACCTCACTTAGTCCGGCCGGACGTGGGATTGGCGTCTTTCTCTCTTGGGAACAGGTGAGGAGTGAAGATGATACTACAGCCCTTTTGGACCCTCAAGACAAATTACCTAACATTCCATTTCACTATCGCACGAAGTAACGCTTGAAATTATCGAGTGCATACTATAATTATCACCCACCTGGCTTCTCAAAATGTAACACACTCCTGGGGAGGAAATATTTTCCCGTACAGCTTGTCAAACCGTATTTTTCGTTATACATTTAAACAGTGAGAATGTGCAGTTATTTAATGATTTAAAATGAAGCATATACAGAACAATTGAACATGATATTAAATGTAAATGTAAACACAAAACATGCTTACAGAGAAGCAGAATCCGCTCAATCATGTTAAAATATAGTAAATACCAGATAGCTTTTCTGTGTCAATGCGTAAATTCAATCTCCCTTGAGTATTTTTTTATAAATATTATTTATGATAATCTGCGTCTGTAATAATTAACTGCTTTGTCCAATATTAATGAGTTATCCCAATCTACCAAGTGATAATTATTATTACTATTCGTACATCATAAGGTCTTAACTCTTTAATTATATACATACTGTTTTTGATTATATAATGGACGTTAATTGTTGTAGAATATACAGAAAGTGTTGGTAAATAGCAATATATTAATGAATAAGAGAAATTTGAAGTAGATAAGTTGTTCATTCCAAGAGTCCAAAGGAAAGTTAATATCCCTTCTTTTATGACCAGTTCATGATAGCAATACCTTATCGATTATTCTAAACAATCAAGGATAGGAGTGTTTTCCGCTAATTAATTTTTAAGTTTAATCGACCATAAACTAAAAACAATCAACCATTTCAAGACTCTAATAGAAAATGATGATTTGAAGATACTTAGGAGAGAGAAAAAAAAGCTATGCCAAACACAATATCACTGAAATGTAAATGTAATTTCCACACGTTTAAATGCGTAAATTCGATGGCTGAGAAACAAAATCTATATTTGAATTACGATCTTTCAGATGATCGGTGTTTGGATAATCGATACTCTCCTCGTAGTTGTAAATCTCAAAAACTGACAATTCGAAGTCTAGGATTGTTCTAGGGACCGTGTATAAATTACGTAACGCATCCTAGTAAGAGGGCGGTTTCTGTTACCATTACCTGTGGTAGGAAGGGGTAGGAGATAGTAGACATGGGTTTACGTACATTCAGTTTTATAGGATATGTTTTAAAAGATATAGGGTATGCTTTTTATCCTTAAAAGTTTGTCACTGTGATGTATGTTCTCAAATGCTCAGTAAGAGCTCCGAACTATAAGGAACGAATAAATAAGGTTTCAAAATTTGTTCCCACATTTTCCAACAAGGTACACAAACTTTTCTTAGCGAAAAGATGGGTGGTAGTGCAAGCGTTCTGTTTATTCGGAGAAGGTAAGAGGTAACGTTACAAGTCATTATGGAAGTAAGGGAATTTGTCAAGATAAGTATTTTTTCTTTTCGTTATGTAATTTATGGTCGGCCTCCCAATGAATTTAACGCCATTAGAAAACTACCGTGTACATTTACCTGTGCCTCAAAACCAAACACAACCGATTTCCTGTTCCCTGTCGCTCGGGAGGGTCGTGTAACCGCGGGACTCGTCTCCAGCGAACAGCGAAGGCAGCGAAACGGCGAGGAAGTAATGTGCTGACGTGACTTAGCAACCCGCTGCGTTTCCCAGCCGCGTCATGTGCTACGCCTCGCTTTGCATTTTGACTCTGCGCTTCGTACCTCCTCATATTAAGCGCTAATATTGTAAAAGTGTTGCCCAACATAAGAAATGTACATTGCTAACGTGTTTCTCCATAATGAGAGATGAAACTTAAATTTCCGGTTTCCACGTCGTATCCGAATGGGCCAGGAAAAATAGAATTATGCCTCCTATTATTTTGCGAAGTATGGAAACTGTTTTAATCTCTTTTAATAAAATCGTAATTTGAAATTTGCACCCATATTCTGCTTGACCCCTTAGAGAGAAGATGACACAAAACCCTCGAAAATTTCGGAGTTTCTACGTTTATTTCGTAAATTACTCATTAATAACGCATTTTCCAGAAACGTGTTAAATACATTTAATACATTACATTATGCGTCGAATGTGTATATTCCACTTTGATTTTTGTTTTTTTGAAACTAATATATATATATATATATATATATATATATATATATATATNTAACTTATGAGAAACTCAACTTTCGAACAAGAAGAGAATGCTATATCTCGGGCAGCATAAACCAAATTGTGGTTGTGTTCACCTTCGGGACTAGAAGTATACGGAGAAATTATTTTAATGTTTTTAGTGTAATCACAAAGTGAGAAGTTTGTCATTTTCGTGTATTATTATTCATTTCATATCGTAATATAAAATTCCACGAAGAAAGATAATTTATGTTATTGTGTACATTCACTTTCATTTTATTTCAGCTAGTTTAAAATTAAATTTAATGTACTTGTGTGCAGAAAAGAACGTTAAAATTCGAAACATTACTTAGAGTACTCGTTGAAACAGTATCACAATGGTCTGTTTATTCCGCTTTGGTTCATGCACACACTTGTCATTTATTTCTTTTTATTTATTGTCCTATTTTATGATGCAGCCCTAATCACCTAACCACATCTTGAATAGAAGTAAAATAGTTGTATCGCCGATATATATCCACCTTAGTATGTGCATATTGAATTCACTTCGTTTAAGCGTTTAGTATGAATAATAATAATAATAATAATAATAGTAATAATAATAATAAAGTGTCTTTATTCTCGCAAGACTCAGGCTTTAAGGTCGGCTAATCCGTAGAACCATTTCAAGCATTTACATTTTAAAACAAGATGAGAATTCGGAAGATTGTATTTACATTTAACACTTCTATTTTCAATAAATGAGAAACAAAGTTATAGTCAACCGAAAAATATTTTCCTTTGGTTTTCTAATTGTGCACGATATTGTGATTGGAACAGAATAAATGATTTTAGTTGTTTGTATAGCTTTTTCTTATTTCGAACGTATGTGTGAATTCTTTCAGTATTCATGTCAATTGAGAAAACAATTTCTAGTTCGTGAACTTCCCCTCCAAATCACACTGCATGCAAATGAAGCCACAATGGGATGTCGCTCCGCGTCTGCCGCCTTCGTCGCCCTCCCGCTGCGCACCGGCAGCGCCTCTCGCGGCTGAAGACGGAACTGCGGTCCTCGGAGTGCCGATATGAGCGGCGGGCAGCGTGTGCTCGCGTCAGTGCGGTCGCGACGTCCCCGCAGTCTGCATCCATCCACCCCATACTGTGACGCTGATAGAGATTCGTTCGTTCTGCTGCGACGGCATGGCGAGCGTGCTGCTGACGAAGGTGGGCGGCGGCGGCGACCAGACGGAACTGTTGACGGGTACCCGCCGCGTGACGCCCGACGAGGCGACAAGCGCGTTCCTGGCGTTGGAGGAAGCGTCGGAGGCGGAGAGCGGCACTGGAGGTGTTGGAGGAGGTCGCGGGCGTCGCGGGAAGACGGCGCCCGGCGCGGCATGCGCGTGTCGGTTGACGGGAGAACGCGCAGCGTGGCTTCTGCTCGGCTTGTTGCTGCTG
The DNA here is from genome assembly GCA_002313205.1 of Laupala kohalensis. Lineage (NCBI taxonomy): Eukaryota > Metazoa > Arthropoda > Insecta > Orthoptera > Trigonidiidae > Laupala > Laupala kohalensis. Next base: position 315,049 of record NNCF01127004.1, read on the forward strand.
GGCGCGTTGGCCGCCGCTGCCGCCGCCTTGCACTTGCTCCGCGGTCGCGAGATCGAAGCCCTGCGCCGCGATGTGGACGAACTGAAGCGCTCCCGCGGACGCGAAACCCTCGACGAGCTCCGGAAAGACTTGGAGCAGCTCAAGACGGCCGGGCTCGGAGCCAGCGCGGCGCACGAGCTACAGGAGCTCAAACACAAAGTCATGGAGCTTGACCTCTACACCAAACTGCGACAGTTCGAGGATGAGGTACGTTTGCTTTCGATCATTGCACTTGTATTGGTTCAATCAACTCTTCATACTTACGATTTCGTATCTGTAGGTGGTTTCTTGAATTTTGTATCTGCAGGTTTGTCTCGGGGGTTTGATTTTTTTATTTGAGATTTTTAAAAATTGAGTATGATATTCCACTTTTTAGCTCATAAACGTTACAGGGTGGGATGTTGCCATTTACAAACAAAGAATGGACACCTCGAAATCAATTTATTTGATGAAGTATCATCAATTAGTATGTATAAAATAATTTCAATTAGAGTCGCTTCGAAAATTCTAACACATACTGATAGCGTAATCCAAGTAAATGAATATTTTGTTATTTCGAAAAGGATCCATTTCCATTCTCTCCGCATTTGTACAAATCCAAAAAATGAATGATACATACAATATATTTGATATAAAAAATACCCTTCAAATGCGTTCTGTCAAAACGAGGGAGCAACTCAGATTTAAAATGCGATACGCAGTGTCACATGTTCCGGCTCGCCAAACAAGTATCAGCTGTGTCTGACGTGTCTTATCTCTTTCCAAGAATTCCAACGCTCGTCTTTTACTACAGAACAGAATCGTTGCTTTCGAAATAAATGTATGGAAAAAGATATGCCATTTGCTGGTCGCATTGTGAAACTATAAACTCGATATTTAATTAAAATTTTTAAATGTGTGAAATAAATCACTTTGCGCGCGTTTTGAACATCGTGTTTATTTAAAATTTACGTATTTAAAAAGTAAATGATGTGGCATGTATTTATTCATTTTTATAAAAATGTGATTTGAATGCAAATATTTTAATTACTACTTACCTCTAGCGTAATGTTTCATGATAGTCTATGCAGTGTATTATTAACAATATCTTGCATGTTTTAAGACATTATTTACACTTACGTTTTTTACGGTATTATTTGGTTATTCATAATTTTCTGTAAACAGAACCCAAGAATATGGAGAATAATATTTCAAATTTTGTGTGTGTCTAAATATATATTTTTGGGGCGTTAACATACACCTAGCAAAACGCTTTCCTTGTTTCGAGGAATGTCACTCTGTATGCCAATGTCAACTGAAAATAATTTTTTGTGCGTATATTCGCGTGTCCAACCCACTGTACAGGTTCGTTGTGTCTGGGAAGAGATTGGACTTTGTTTGCAGTGTTGTTGACTCAGGATGTGTACTCCGGAGTGTTTGACTTCGTTTCTGTCCCACGTTGCTTTCGTCCGCGAGGCTTCAATGCGTGAGTGGTGGACTTGCTCTCGGCGACAATGGATCCTCAAAGTCGGCTTCACAGGAAGTGACTATGCAGTGGGTGGAAAAGATAACCGCGATTTCCGAAGAGTCACGTTACGAGATTCTATCAGGGTAATAATTTTCTCTATAAACCCTCGTTCCTCGTTTATATTATATTATCTTCGTTTTTCATGTTCCACTCGTGAAGAATAATAAATATCGAATTTAGTGTTATTTAATAGTTACGATGTATAAACAATACTTTCCGAATAATCTACAGTTTGAATAGTTCATAACTATTTTTATTGTTAGGAGTGTGCTGAAACATTAAATCCGCCTCTGCCTCAGAGCCCTTGATCGGAATTGATGGGATGGTCCCTTGCTTGCTTCCGGAGACTAAATTAGTTTATTGCCCTCCACGTGGTCGTACGCAGTGTGTAACTGACTTTTTGACAATAAATTCATTTATTTTTATCTACGGTCATTTGTAATGAAAATAGTATTGTTCTGATATCCACCTATCTCGAACACGTAAACGTTTGGTCGTGAGCAGCATCAGTGTAATTCGCGAACCCAAACATACCTTTTGGAGAAACCTTCTCTGTTCAAAGTGAATAAGCACATGAGTTGGTATTAGATACTCAGCGCTATGCAACTGGCGGCCTGAGAACCATTTTTTACAGCCCGCGAGTTATGGTACAGTTTACATCAAATTTGTCGTCTAACATCTTCATGTTATACATCTTTGTTGTCATAATTAATATTTGACATGACATGTCTAGTGAGAGAAAATAGTAAATAGGGTTTGGAATTACCCCACAAAACGAAAAGATTTTATTATAAAATTTTTTTTTTTTAAATAAAGAAATATACTACTTAATTTTTCCCACTTGAAATAATATAAATTTGTTGGTAAGAATAAGAATATCGTGTTACAAATAAATAAATATGACCCATTAGTTTTATTCGTCGGGTAACATTTTGTCAAACCCCACCCCGAGCCGATCCGATTGATCGGAAGTGTAGAAAATGACCTGCGAGCTAAGGTAAGTTTGACAGTGCTGGCCTACAAATTTCCCTTTACTTTTCACGTGACACAAATAATTTGATACGTTTGTTTCCCTTACATCGCTTTTTCGGCGTTAAATTTTTGCGTGTATGTTATAGTCTTCCAGTAAAATGCCTGAAGAAACCCTCTTAGCTCCGTTAAATCCTTTAAAATATTCGTAAGTGATTTAAGTGCGATTTATTTTTTGTTCCTCTTTCTTTCCTCTGGTGTCTCATTTGTAAGAAGTGCATTCTTCGTGCATTTTGAAGCTCCATAATTATTCACTCTAACATCGTATCGGTCTTGAATATCATAAGTATAGGATTAATGAAAATGTTTACACTCTTCCAAAGCTCTCACCGCCTAGACAGGTCGTACGACAATTCAAATATTACTTGCATTTTAAAACAAATCATAAATGAAATAGTACCTAATTAACGCAATTCCTTTCAGTCGTAAGTCCAGAAAATTTACTTGGAGTAGTTTTTGTCATACCCAAGCAATAAAGACAAGAGAAAAAGCGACGTTCAGAAATTTCCCTTTGAGACGTGAGATTATACATCTGTTTCTTCTTAAGTTTCGTTCTATCGTCCTTATTCCGTTTTTATCAGCCAACTGCACAAAGGAGGCAATAAAATATTTCTTCCTTTCATACTTTATCTCAACCGTAGACTTCTTATCATGGAACACAATCCCTTTATCAGATGAGTATTTCCGTGTGATGAAACTTCCCCAGCAACTGAAATTTTGTGAACCTTTGTTGTCATTTCTCCAAATTTCCAGCAGGTCTCGACGCAGTGGTCTGTTTCTCCTCCATTTCAAAGCAAAGTCTCGGTTTTGGAAGAAGACAACATCAGGAGAGTTAATACAATTTGCTTGTATCTTGAATGTTGGACAATCCTAAGTAAGGGTCTTCTTTCAACATGCCCCACGTCTTTGCCATTTGGTAGGAAGAGGAAAAGGGGCGTTTAAGGGATTCACGAAGAGCACTTCCTCGTAATTGTCCTGTAAAACATGGTTGGTTGTTTTTTCCTCGGTTTTTCCTACTGCTCAGAGAAACATTTACTTTGACTATCTGTAAAAGTTAAAAATAAAACTCAAGTTATTTATGTACCTTACTACTTTTAATCCGTACAAGAATATGCAGTATTCATATGTTGGAAAATAACAAAATCGGAAACATGAGTCGGAGGATGCGGAGTTATGTCCTTTTCTCTTGGCAAGGGGTATCACTTGGAGCAGATCATGTATATTCCGATTTATTTGTATATTAAAATTATGTTTAAATAACTTCAATTTTATGTTTTATTGGAAGTAAAAAGGATGACTTGATTTTGGTTTATCGTGGAGTAACATTTGCCAAGACGTAAAAATACACATTTCCTTCGATCGTTTACGTAATTTATTGAAAATATGATTTTTATAGCAGCTTTTGTAATAAGTCAGATTTATGAACTCATAATTTTAGTGTATTTCGTACAAATCTTGTACGTTGATATTTAGTTCCGTGGTCCTTACGTGGCTTCCATTTCAATACAAACTTGAAGATGCCACAATATTGCGAAACAGAACTTTTCTGTAATTAGTGTGACCCCATGTCAAAGACAGGATAAAGTTTTCGGCCAAAAATGTTGAGAAATAGAAAATGGGAGAATGTCAACTGTATAGTGGTATTTAAGGTCAACTATTCTTATGGGGCATGAAGATGGTTAGATGTTTAAAATTAGGGAGACGAGGATATTGCTTATGTTGTTGGAGGTAGAATTGGACTTTGACATCCACAACTTTTCAGTTTCCTGCTTTGGCGTGTCTATTTTAAATTTAATGGTTACTCGTCACTTGTCACCTCACAGCAACGAGATTTCACAATTCTCTTTATTTTTTCTTTGGGGATAGTAGTTCTGGGCAGGTAGAGACAAAAACAAAGGGATATCTTGGTATTGTTTACCAAAATATTCAAAATACAGGAGAGTTAACAGAAAGGCTTATATTATTTTCTATATTACAAGATAATTTTTTATATTTGTCATATTCGTATTTATGAAGGAACAAAGTAATTTTTATGCGTATTTGCACTATTGTTCTTTAGCAGTTTAAATATATGTCTAATTATTTTGGAAAAACTTTAGCCAGAATGATATACCTACCTACTAAGAACTCGAAAGAATCAAGATAATTAAAATTATTCAAATCATATATAAATCACAATTACTATCTGTTTCGGTAGAAGATGGTTAGAGAGAACTGTCATAAATTTAACTTTTTTGTCTTCCGTCTTGTGTTTTTTTTTCTTCATTTGGAGTAACGAAGATTAAATTCATTTTAATAAATATTTTCTTCAATTCAGAAGTCTTCCACGATAACCAAGTCCTTCATTCAAACCAAGAACAAATACGTCCTTGAACGAACTATAGTTCTTTTGCTTGTATCAGTTGACAACTAATGACGAAATATTCTAGTCACCAGATTAATGTTGCATTTTAAGCTACTTGCGGAGCAAAATAAATTTAAAAAATGAGAAAAACAGGGTGTTGTGTTTTCAACACACTTTCTAAACATCTTTTGAGGTTAAATGTATTACAATAACTTTTTCGTTGACAATGAAGGGTAAGAATATGGTAAGAAATGCGTACATTTGAATTAATTGAATGAGGAGAAAATTATTCAATGAAAGACAGGGTTTTGGTTGGGTTGCCATAGTGAAATACCTAAAATAAGATGATTAGAGAAAAGTTTTGTCCTGTTTTGCCTCTGTATTACCTCTACAGAAGCGCCGTTGACCTGACTGGTTCATTCATCAACGCAGAACCTAAACTACTGAAGCTATGAAATTTAGACAGTAAGTTCCTTTTGTAACAAATTTACCCACCAAATAGGATTTATCCAAATTACAATTTTAAAAGGATGAAATACGGCTAATATGAGTTATCGAATTTTCGCTACTTTTACTGTGAAGTAAAAATAATTGGTTCCAGGTCCGGAATATCTGACACTTTATCAAAGCAGAGAGAAAGATTGATGATAGGAAGTTGCAATTTAGACCGGATATTGCTCTTGTATTGTAGACACTCACTAAGAAAGCAGTTTATGAATTAAAGATCATAAATGTATTAAGTTGAGGGACCTTAAAATCAACTGTAATATATAATTCATAATTGGAAAAATCAACTATTACATACAAAATTAATATCGGAAAAGAGAATATTATTAATAAAATACATTTCATTATTCAATAAATGAGGAGGATAGATTACGCTCCATATTTTGATGAGCAATTAAGTATGTTAATAGTGACTACACTCATACTTGGTAAGTAGATACTTTTAGGTGGAGAATTCTTTCAAACTAAAGCTGGTGCCCATAACTTCGATTTTGGCTAACAATAAAATTAAATTAATGTGAAATAAATGCATTTTGCTGTTGTATAACGTGAGGGTTAACAAGTCACCATTGAGGCATAAATTTCGTTCATAAGTAAAGGAGATTGAGATGTGTGAAGTAACGATTATATGGGATCTAAAATAATATCCAATATGGATAAATTAAAAAATAATCAATCTATTTGAACGTTTTGTTTGTCTAGACAAAGAGAAGAAATTATCCTATGTCGAAGTTTAAAACTGTGGAATTTTTACGACTGTCATGAAATTTTTACGACCAACACAATTGCTACGACGCACAAGAATTTCAAGTTCATGGAATGCGATATGAGCATGCCTGTAGCAGACGGACGCTTCTTATCTGTTATTTGAAGTCGTTACTTGAGGATACATCCTACAATTCGTGATCTATATTTCCTAGTAATGTTATAGATTGCACCATAAATGAAATGATTTTTTTTCAACCAATTTCTTCTCCTTAAATAACTGATATATTTTTTTCTTCGCAATTTGTACATGAAATGCAGCTCTTACGCTTATGTAGACGTAGTAGACAAAAGTGTTTTTTTTTTGTTTAAGTATAATAAAATAAATTCCTGGAACCACCACTGTAACAAACGAGTATGGCTTAAAGAAGATTTTTTTTTTCATCTTTATGTTCGTATGAAGGAATAATCTATTTTTGTATTTACGTTGGGTGTTTCTTTTTTCTTTTTTTTCGTGAGTAGGATGTGAGTCTACGTCAGAAGCTGCAGATTATAACTCGTGGTTGGAATACAGTCCAAACTGAGGTGGATGTCGAATCTGAATAATAATAATAATAATAATAATAATAATAATGAAAGTACCTTTATTCCGTCTAACCATTTTAAAACATTTACATTTAAAATACGAGATGAAAATTGGGAGGATCGTATTTACATTTAAAACTGGGAAGCAATACTAGGGACCAACCCGGTGAAACCTACAAATTTTATATTACATAAGATTATATGAAACTACGGTACTGAAAGAATGAAAGAGAGAGATAATGTAAAAGCAAAGAAGAGAAAGACTGAAAGAAAGATAAAAAGAAAGAAAGCATACAAATGAAGGAGAAAAATAGACAGAGAAAATGGGAAGACTAAAGGGCATTGTTTTTCATCCGTTCTGTAAGACGTCGCCTGAAAAAAGAAAAAGTTGATAGAGATTTTAGTTGAGCAGGAAGTTTGTTCCAGGAACGTATTTTGTGTACTGTAAAGGATTTACTATAAAGAGTTGTGCCATGCCGAGGAATAGAGAAGAGATGTGAGTCTCGCGCGCGATCCAGTTTCAAAAATTTTAAACGTTTTGCTAAAACTGTCTAATGTCCATTTTTTATTTTATAAAAATGAGATAGGCAATTCAGCGATCGACGTTCCTCGAGTGTGAGTGTTCTGGATTTTTTGAAAAATTCTGTCACGTGGTCATACTTCCTGAGATCAAACATGAAATGAATGCATGAGTTCTGAGCTACTTGTAATTTACGTTTTATTTTTTCCGTCAAGTCTGTGGAAAGGAAGTAGCAGTAATCAAAGTGCGGCGTGACAAGAGACAAGCATTTCCTTTACTCCTGTTGGTAAAAGATCACGTAGCCGTTTTAAAGAGTGGATGGTGATGTAAACATTTTTACGTTTCGTCTATTTGGGTTTCCCAACTTAGCGAGCTTTCAATATATATTCCTAGATTTTTCACGTGACTGCACCAAACGAGAGAAGTTTTATTAACTGATATATTGGGTAGAGTACAATTTGAAAGTTTACGGACGGTTTTCTTTGAACCAAGCAATAAGCATTGTGCTTTACACGGATTTAACAGGAGGCCGATAGATGTTGCCCACATACTCAGTGAGGTGAAATCTTCGTTACGTTTTTGCTCAATTGAAGTTATGTTAGACAGCTTGCCACTAATGTAAATTTGAAGATTGTCTCGCGTACATTTGAAATTTGCTATGTTTAAGAGATTTGTTGACGTCATTAACATAAATTAAAAAAGTAAGGGGACCGAGGATACTTCCTTGCGCAACATCACGCACTGTTTGGAGGGAAGATGATGTGTTATTTTCAGATACTACAGTTTGTTTTCGTCCCGTTCAATTTTCCGAAAACCATTTTATTGAAGGCCATCCGAAACCTAAAGTCTTCATTTTTGCAAGCAAAATATCTTGATCAACTGAATCAAATGCCTTGCTAAAATCGAGAAGGACGAGAATAGTTACGTTTCTCGTGTCAATCGAATTTCGAGCATCTTCTATAACATTCAACAAGGCGGTCCCTGTACTTCCACCTGAACGGAAGTCAGATTGAAGTTCATTAATAATATGTCATTTCTTGTTTCATATCATTATTCCGGGTTACACGTAGTGTAGTGGTTAATGCGTTCCTCTACCACCTCCGAAGACGGGATTCAAACCTTGGCGAATCCAAATGGAATATGTCGGAATGAACGAAGCAAATCTGCAGCAGGTTAATAATGTACTCCCGTTGTCCCTGCTATTCACAATCTCGTAAAACATTTATTCCTTCATCCACATTTTCTCCGCGGCTTACCTGCACTAAGGAAAAAAAGAGAAACTTGACTAAAATATGTAAGCAATGTTGTGACGATATGAATTCATGTTTTAAAAAATACCCAAATTTTATAGGCAAAAATTTATGTGAAATGTTGAAAAATTATCCTATGAGGGAATTCGTACCTGGAAAGTTATTGTCGTAAGCTGATCGCGGCAACCGTTCCACCACGAAGAAATATTTCGAACATTTTTAACTTGTATCTATATAAGTTACAGTATTTAATTCTACTACAAACACGACTTGTTAAAACTTTCTCAACTTATCGATGACTTATCACAACCTTTCCTGGCTATATTATCAAGAATATGGTACCAAGGATAATGTTGCATTTTCACGTAATATTTTTTAATGAATGATGAAGTATTAATAAATGTGTGTTAAGTATTGCATATATAACATATAAATGCAATAGCTATCGTAAATATATGCTCTCTCTCTCTCTCTCTCTCTCTCTATATATATATATATATATATATATATATATATATATATATATATATATATATAT
>NNCF01127004.1:324155-417646 GCA_002313205.1 Laupala kohalensis
AATCCTTGCAAAAAACAACAACTTAGTTTTGATGCACACTAGTTTACTGTTCAGTGCACGGGTACTCATGTCCATTCTCAGTGCCGCCGAGGTGGGGCACTTAGGGGGGAGGGTGCTCCAAAGATAGGTGGATAACATTTAAATGTCGAATCAATAAAGAAATAAAGGTATCACCGAAATAAAATAGGAGCGATTGCTTGTTTTCGGTTCAGACGAAAGACCCTACCAGGATCAGACGATAGTTTATTTCGATAAATTATCTGTCATTCTGAAATTACAGTAACTGAATAATTTTACATTTGTTTGTGTGATATAGAATGACGTATACTTTATTTAAATATGATCTAATACATTTCATTGTATAGTATAATATATTAGTACGTATTTGTACTACTAAGAATGAAAGGTCTACTAAATGTCTTAAATTTTAAAAAGTTTTGAAATATTTTCTTACGTTGATATGCTATTATTTACTACGTATACCTCCTACTGATTCGGGGGAGGAGAAGGGACCTCAAATTCTGCCTCAGGTCCCCTCAATCCTCTCGGCGGCCCACGACATAAATAATCACCTCTCTGTCATTCTGCGTAGCCTTGACCATGAATGGCACAACGTTTTTGAAACGCTCCACACGCGTGCTCCCATGTCGTGACGGTCTCCGTTTGCTTCCGTTTATTTTTAGCCGTCACTTCATCTTGTGTTTGAAGATCGCGATGTGGAGGGTTGACTTGTCGGAGCAAGTCTCCGATGCACAGCTTCGTCTTTGATGTCTTTGACACGACGTTGGCGAAAGTAAACGTTTCGGAGGATTCGTCGTACTTCACGTTTCAACACTTATCATCGTTCGGACTGGTTCGCTCCGGAGACTGACGTTACTTATGGCGACTGTCCTACGTGTCCTGTGCATTGCCACAAGAATACACGCCATGCTTACGATACCCACGAATAACGAAATTGTGGAATTACTGCCTTGTGTCATTCTTTATCTCGTAGGAGAAAATTCGGAATATATTTTTATATTGTAAAATAATTGTTCTTTTTATTAAATAGTTTCTAACCAAAACTATTTCACTTACTCTGGAACTAATACTATATAACGTATAACTATAACTATAACGTATATTTCGTATAACTATAACGAAAACAAACTCAACTACTTGTCTCACGGGTGTAGCCAAGGTGAATAGGCAGTGAGGGACTCTTGCCACCCTCCAAGAAATATTCTTTTTTTCCTAATTTATCTTTCGTCATACACCATTTTTATTTTAATTCGTCAAAAAATTGGTACTGAGATACTGTATTTTCTTATGGAATGTATTGTCGGTGAGGAACACTTCAATGCATTGTTGCTTAAACTGCGTATTGTGACCGAATTAACCTTTGTAAAAAAAGTTAATTATAAAGGTCACATATTCATCGTTCTCTCGTAGCTTGGCATTTTTAAGACTGGGAGCCCTTTACCCAGAAATCGATGATCGACAATTTGGATTTTTTTGGTTCATATAATAGCGATTTAAACTTAACACATACGGAAATTTTCATCGTGTCCATTTCTGAAAAGAAACTTGAAGTTAAATTACTTTTGAATGTTGAAACGTAATAATTTTGTTAACAAATATTTCGCTAACAATCCGTTAATGATGCAGTTGTGAGATGTATACCGAGGATACAACTTGTATTTTTCTCCCCAATATATGTCGGTATAAAGGAATTGCATTGCCTATCTCTTATTTAAGTTCTTCAGTTTTCTTTTTTTTGCGCATTTTAAGTTGGATTTTCTTTGAATGTAGCCCAATACACGCTGTTTCTAATTCAACTGCATTAAAACAGTTCTACAGAATCGTCATAGAGGAAACAAACGGTGGTTTAGCACTTTTTACGTACAGGAACCTCCGAAGGGGTCACGACGATTTCTATTATATTTCTTCCGTGGTAAGAAGGGCTGCGAATACAATCAGGTCACATAATTTTATTTTTAGAAACATCAACACATGATTGAAATTGTGGTCATGGCTCCTTGAATTCAGTGAGTCTTGATTAGGTCATCAATTTTTGTTCGACGCTGATTAGAAATTGAAGCAATACTATTTCGTTCACATCTCTTCTTAGTATTTGTATCCGTACTGAACTGACGACTACTGAGAACATAATAAACATTCTTCAAGAGCCAGCTTGTTAGCTGCTTAACTGCTTGGATCCCATGTTTTGTGTGTGGTGAGTATGCATTTTCGACGATCGTAAAGAGGAGCATCAGTCAAGGAGAACGATCAATTCATATCCATCTCAGCATCCCTAGTTTACTTTATGTTCTCTCGTAAGTAGACTCAGAGGGAGACAAAGTAATGAAGTCATTGGCGCACGATTTACATCATGTGTTATCTTCACATACACGGAGACTTGCACGCTTCATGAGTTATATGGTTTTCCGGGTTAGTGAGCCGTGGTCAATTGGGATTATCTTCACTTTCGATAATTACCATAGAAGTAAGTTCCGTTTAATTAGACAAATTGTAGCAGGAAGTCATTTAGGAGTTTTGCCGATTAAAGAGAAAGTAGTAATATAAGAATTTGTTTAAAATTTCATTGCGCTTACATTTACTTGAAGAACAGGAAAAATTAAACCAATTTAGAAACTACTATGTTCCTACTATCTGGTCCGTTACCATGATTTAATTGGAAGGAGCCAAAATTTTACCCCAAATTTATTCAATCTAACCTTAACGTTATTTGATCCCTCTTCTTTTTAAATTGTTCAACAGTTAATTTCAAGTTGAAATTACAGAACAAACGGTAAATTCGCTGTATTTTATTACGTTTAAATTAATTTTATAGTATTTTTGTTAAAAAGAGCTGTTGGGAGAAGCAACATACCATTGCAACACAGTATACTATTGTATCAAAGAGAAATTCGGATTATTGAAAGGGGTAAAACATAAAACCTTCATCACCCGGAAGCAAACGAAAAGTACATATGGTACGACGAAATAGAGAAGGTGGTTTAAGATGGACTGAGGTACCGACATATTGACTGGATTATTTTAAAACAGGTTAACCTGATTCTAGGCGATTATCTTGCCAACTGAGTTTCATATTTACGGTTTTCATACTGAACACACATTGTGATTTATTATTGACCTGCTGTGACGTGTGTTAAAGTTTTTTTTTATCAAGCTTGGTTTGATTGTTGTCACAACTGAATAAGACTTCGATATCTTTTCAATAGATATCAATGGGGATTCAGGACCGCACAAGTTGCAAACCGTGACAAAGTGAGGAAGTCACGGGAACTCAGCAAGTTCAATACTAAACTTTATAAGTTTTTTTGTCAAAAAAGCAGTTACGAACTTCGTATGACCACGTGGAGCACAATAAACTATTTTACTCTCCGGAAGCAAACTAGGAACCATCCCATCAATTCCGATCAAGGGTCCTAAGGGAGAGGTGAATTAAACATTTCAGTACATTCCTAAAATACGGATAAAAGTAGTTCAGTAAGTGTTGCACTTAACAACCAATTTGTATATAATAAAACAAAAGAAAGTTATTTCACAACTACATACTTCGCAGCTAACTTTTTATCTTATCTAGGAATTTTTGCTGAAATTATTGAATCCGCCTCTGCCTTAGGGCCCTTGATCGGAATTGATGGGATGGTCCCTTGCTTGCTTCCGGAGAGTAAATTAGTTTTTTTTCCCTCCGCGTGGTCATACGCAGTTTGTACTGTTTTTTGACAATAAATTTATTTATTTTTATTTTTTTTCTCACAACTACATATTACTATAAACTATAGGTTATTCCGAAAATATTGCTTATAAATCGTAACTATAAAATAAATTTAAGATTTCAATAGACGCCGCCGTAGGCCAAAAGGCTAGAGAGCCTGAATAAAAAATCCACCTCTACCCGAAGTAAAACCGAAGAAAATCCCGGGCAAGGATGGGGCTACAGAATTAATGTGCACAACCGTGCCAAGGTTGAGTACAGATAAAACTAAACCAATATGAATAATAAGACACTATACGAGCATGCAGGAAAGCAGTTTTGAAATTGTTATCAGTTATTTTGAAAATACTACAGCAATGGCGTGCTAATGTAAAAAAAATCTTGACTACTTATACATTAAGTTAAACATGCTTTCTTTTAACAAGATTTGAACAGTAATGCACAACCCCTTCTTTGTTCTATTACAAAGTAAATACTGCATTACACAAACATCGGCCCATCGTTGGTCGATGTTGACTACGGTACTGGAGACTATCAACTCCGGATACGATGCTTATCCCTTCCGGATTATTTATTTTCCCCTTCGTAGCAACATTTCTAACATTAAAGACATACGATCCGACTCGGGCAGCAAGGCGTGATTGATTACAACAGCTGGAGCGCTGACACTAGCAGGACGTAAAATAAAAATAAAAGAAAGGAATGACTTGAGGCCTCAGTGGACAGTCTGTTTCCAAAAAAAGGGAAATTTATTACTTTTAATCGTTAAAATTGCAAGTATGAATATGCATAACTCGCAGGGATTGAAAAGCAAAATACGTCTTCTATATTTGGAGGTATGCACTGAAAGATAATTTTAAAAAAATATTTCATTAAATTTTATTATATATCATATGCTACTTTAAACGTCAACTTATAATTATATCGACACTCAAACACTCTTTATATAATACTTTTTATGGCTCTTCATAGGATTTGTTGAGAAATAATAACAAATATCTGATACCGGTTTTTCTTTTTCCAGGTATAATTTACATCTTCAAAGATACGTGACTTTTAGTTTTGTACTTTGATCGAGTTACTTTGATGGAGACCTCATGAAAATAAACACTGCATATTTGAGTGAATTAAAATAATTATACACGTAGCTTTTGATACTCCGCCCACATGTGTTTATAGGAAAGTTCCTTTCCTTTATACTGCAGCTTAAAATATTACCCATTCAACATTTCTTTTAAGATTCGAGAACTTTTTATGTAAGAAGTGGAAATACAGGTTTTAACAATTTAGTTTATAGTACAATGAGCGTAGAAAGTAAACATTTCAGAATCCCAAAATTAAACAAATCCACTTAGACAATCATTTACAACCAACTGTAACTCAAGATACAAGAATGTTCGACATTTAAATCATTTTCTATTAAGTTAAAATTATGTATTTTTTTATTTAGTGAGGTTGATTTTCTAAATGACATACTAAGCTAAAATTAACTTTTTCTTATAATTATGTAATATATAATTTGCTAACAAATTAATGCTTCATTCACTTATGTGTATGCTGTATTATATATTTGTTTATTTTTATTTTTATACCCTACTATTCACCCATACAACACCCTTCATATCTTGCAATAGAATCATTTATTTTTTATTTTGGCTAAATTTAAATATTGTTACGTAGTCTTTATTTATTATGTTGAACCCACTGTACAATGTAACATTTTTCTTTGTTTTTGAAAATTATCTTTACTTATGACATTTAGAATTTGGTATTAAAGATATTGTTATCTTTATCTAGTTATGATTAGGTTAATATACAGGTCATCAGAGGGCACAGTGGGAGGCTGCTTATCAGCGTCTGAAGAAAGAGCTGGACTGATAGTTTATGTTATTTTCATTATTTTATTATCGGCGAACAGTTAGCGAAATCTATTTGCTAAATTGCACGGCAAATTTTAGTAGTAGAACATGAACAAATACTTCCTGTGTGATCTTTAAGGTCAATTTTAAGCCGCTCTGAGTGTGAAGTGGCAGCTGCTTTGTGACCTGTTGACCCTCGTCAACTGTGGGAACACGGATACCAGTGAGCTTGTAGGAAACGGAGACATGGCACGAAATTTCGAGCGCCTCAGATATCATTGAAAGGATCCTTCGACTCTTCCTACGTCCGTATTACCATTGAACGAAACTCAAAGATTGAATGGCATAAGTTGTATCTCAACGGATGGCTCTACCGTATCATTCATCTTCCTTCATTATTCTTCAATACATTATGAGAACGTAATGAAAAGGAGGGTCTGAGGAGATAAGAAGAACATGAACTATTCAATAAATTAAACATTTATAGTCAAAATAGTTGTTACAAACTGCGAATGACCACGAGTAGGACAATGAATTTATTTACTCTCCGAAAGCAAGCAAGCGACCCTCCCATCAATTCCAATATTTAAAAAAATTATATTGTGTTTGAGTGATGAATTTTTAAAAATATTAAAAATATACAAAAATGCTTTTTTCAATTATTTTATGTAAAACATGTCAGTCGATATAGCGGTAAAAACCGAAAATATTTCATTTTTTTCAGACATTGCAGGTTTTTAAAAATTATTATTCATTGATAAAATCAATTTTTCTTGCGCATATACAGAACACGCGTATTTCACGAATCCGCTCCTACCTGAAGAAAGACGTGAATCAGGATGGGATTACTCTCCATGTTTAACACTCCGCCTAGTTCTTTCACACTTCGTGGGTAGAAAAGTAATCCACATAATTGAGTAGGAGGGGAGGCGACGGGGAGAACTTAAAAAATGTTCTCTTGAGAAGTCATCCAAACATAATGAAAATGACATGACTTTTTCTTACCAAAGGAAGCCGACATTATGCAATTTGATAATGAAATTTCAACTCGCTTGTTATGATACGCCTCTTCTTAATAGATCGAAAGAAGAACACTTGTATGCGCCCCATTCATCATTTTTGACAGCATGCAGATGGCTCACTAGTCGACAATGCTACTGTTTGTTTTGATATCGTATTTAACTCAATATATTTGCTGTTCTGTTTTATTTTGTTTCTGTGATTAATTTCCATCTCGGTACTAATATTTTCTTTCCAAATTGGAAACTCATTTAGATAGAAGAGGTTTGTAATTTTTAAGAGTGTGTTGCATCATTCTTTGCTCTGGTCGGAAACTTGTACCCTGAGACACTTTATTTGATAAATTATCCATCATAAAATAAACTGCTAGATCAGGCAACTATTTCCTAATATAATTTAACTTATGTGACGATAATTATCGAACATTTCAATTTTCAATATGATTACGACCTTCGTAACAAGGTTATTTATGGAGGATTTTGCCTTAAAAGGTGAACCGAAGTAGAAGAGTTAATTTTACCGTACGGCTAGTTTTTTGCGATTATTTTTTAAAATATCTTATACATTGTATTTATCTTATTCATTATATCTTGCTCTTATTCATTTCCTAAGATAAGAAACGACCTTCTTTGTTCTTAGAGTTATTTCAAGAAGTTTCAATGAATTGTCTGTGATTGGTTGTTTCATTTGTGTGTATTGGGAGAAGTGAATACGAAAAAGTTTGTGTGCTGCTACTATTTTCAAAAGGAGTGGCTGAGAATTTAATAGGAAGGAGGGGAGGGCGAGAAACCCTCTTTTGCCTTTGCAATTTCCCTTTGACGTCACCAGTTGTGTTCACCAAATAAAATTTCCGGGAAGTGATGATAAAATGTTTCGTTAACCATGATTATTTCCACCCAACTCATTCGTGACGTTATTGTGACCGAAAACGTCACAAAAGCAGCCGCTCATTCGGAAACAATACCTACTTCAGTTTGAACTTAGTATTTTCGTGTTCTTCCAAATTACGTGAATTGTATAATTTATTTGAGGAATCCTATAAACAATGAATTTCCGATCTACATAAGGAGATTTCAAATACACGTAGCCAGTTGTGTGACAATTTTTTAGATCACAAAACCAAATCTTATATTTACTCAATTACAGTTCGTCACCAATTTTGAAAAAGATATATATCGTGTGTGACTATACCATATATATTTTTCAAAATTGGTGACGAATTGTTCATAAGACACGGTCGGTAGTTGTTAAATTACTGTTATTGAGTAAATATTAGATTTGGTTTTGTGATCTAAAAAATTGTACATATTTACATTTTATAAATATTCCCTTTCTCGTTTATTCGTTAAGTATCTTAATGCGTTTTTTACTAGCTAGTACATAAGATAGACCTAGTCAGTGGCGGATCTGTGGGGCTCTCTATTGGACCTTTAAACAGTTAATAAATTTTGTTACTATTATATATCGTAAATTGTTGATTATCTATTTTATTTAAAATATAATATTTATAAAATTTATCTTCTAAAACCATGATTTTCAAACACAATCCCTGCTCGGTTAGCCCCCCCCCCCACCACCACCTAATTGACTACGGTCTAAATTCTCCACTGGACCTACTAAATGTGAATGTTAAAATATTTGAAGTATTTTCATGCTTTTATTTCCTACGTAGATTGGGGGACAGAACCCTATATTCAAAATCTGAATCGGACGCTGACTTTGGTAGATGCATTGAGGTGGATTTGATTTGGAAGGAATGTGGTGGATGTTGGAAGTCAGTTTCGTATCTCAGGAAGCTAAGACGTCGTTCTTTCTTTCCTTCGCTGTCACGTAGTGCGACGGTTCTGGTCCACGAAGTACAACAGCAGCAGCAGCAACAAGCACTTGCAATGCATGAGCCATGGATGTCCTTCCGGCACTCCTCTCTCGTTGGCAGTGACACTGACCTTGCTTACACTGCCACAGCTCCGAGCACTGCCCCCTGCGGCGGGGAGCGGAGGCGAGGGCGGCTGCTTCTACAATCGCTGTGTCGCCGCCGCCACCGCCGCTGCAATCGCGTGGTACGCCCACCGCCCATGACCGCATCGTTGTTGGCGTCGCCGTACGCTTTGGCGCATGCGCACGTTTTACCCACGTGCGCCGCTCCCCTTCCCTCACACCTTTTGCGAAATTCAACACGCATTTGTTAGTGTACAGTGCCTCTTATCATGCGTTCTCTGCGAGTTGCGTTGCTCGGATGAACGATCGGAAGTGGTGATTTCTTCACAATGCGACGGTTTTAAGAGGGGATGCTTCAAGATACATGCCCCTCCCCCATCAAAAAATTGAAAAAAATATAAAATTTTCGTAACAATATATATNGCTTCAAAATTGCCTCATTTTGCACCAAATTTTCCATACACACTAGGAGATCTAATCTCTTCCCTAAACAAAGTCCTGGATTCTCTCTGTACTATAGAGTATCAAATTTAGTCTTTTGTTGCAAGCCCAGCACCGTATAGCGAGTTTTAAATTGGATCATTGTAGCTGAGTTACAGTCACGATTTCACACGCGACAGACTTTGGATTTTGTGCGTAAGTAATCGTTCATATATTTTTAATGCTTAATAAACATCTCTGGTCTTCTGATGTGTTGCAATTTTTAAAATATAGTTTGTGATTTTTTTCCATCTCGTTAAATTTTGTTCCTCTCAAAATTTTGTGCTCGTGGCTATAAATGCTTCCCTGCATACGTAGCAAAATATAAGTTTTTTTCTCATTGGAACGAAAAGAAAATTGTGTTTCTTCATTAGAAAAGTAGCGCCCGTTATTAAACTGTCCTCAGAAGATAGTCAATTGCCTGCGTCACGCCACTTAATTGTGTAATAGGTCTTTTACAAAACAACTCGCACGAATGAGGGGCGGAGTGTTACTAATTAATTCTCTTTCATCTTATCTGAAAGGCGATCGAATTAATTTGTTTCTGTTGAATGTTATACTCTTCTACCGGGAAAACAGATTTTTCCTGAATCATTATGTTCTGTATTGAGTTTCAATCTTACTTTCAAGTAAGCGTAAAACGAAAACGCAAATATATTTGTGATTTCGCTTGTCGGTTATGCCATAACATGTAGTGTTTATCCGTGTTAGAAGAGAAAGCGGAGAAAAGTTTCTCTCTTCTGAATATTGTTTATTCCCCTTAATGGAATAATAAAATCGATTTCTTACACTTCTTCCTCATTTCATTATTCATTAATATTTTTTTGATTATCATTATTAATGTATTTATCTTCATCAAAATAATTTAATTTCTGTGTATACAAGAAAAATATCTGAGAAATATTTTCTTTATGTTGATGAATGTATTGATTCGTGTCACCCCTACGTATAATTTGATATTCCATTTTAGTCTTCAATAGTATTTCATCTTGAAGTCCATCACTTTATTCTCCTACCCTTGTATTTCAAATTTCAAACAACACGGAGAAAGATGTGTCGGAAGTGGCGTCCTTACAAAAAATTCAAAATGTTAAACGGAATTATTTTATTCTTTTCAGTATTCGGTTTTAAGTTCTGGCCAGTGATGAGAAATAATAACCCATACAGAAACAACTATTACAAAACTGCATGAATGTTCCTACTTAATGACAAAAGATTGTGTCAGAGGAAATATTCGCCACACTCATCACACCCAACTGACAGGAGGTGGTTTGAAGATAGAGCTATGGAAGTTTCTCAACACTATGATTAATTCTTCCATTATAATGAAGACACTTTTATGTTGGTTTGTGGTGTGAAATCTAATTTCCATAAACTATTCCCGTCCATGACACAAGTACATAAGTTGTACGAACGTGGAACAAACTTCATTCAATAGAGCATCAAATCAGAAGATAGCCACTACAAAGTGCTTTGCATGTATTGTTGTGGGTGTAACATTTCGTGTCTGGGATTTTTGTGGAAACATTTGAAATCCAACAAAAATGCTTAAATGGATTCACTTAATATTTTTGTGAAAATAGTAAGACGGAACTACGAGTAGTGTCTTACTGTTTTCATACTTCTTCTTAGAATACAACGGAGTTAAGCGCTAACAGATTACAACTGATAATAACCGATTCTTTGGTATTTGTAAATAGAATCAGTGCCGCCGAGACGGGGGGGGGGCGGAGATGCAAGAAATAGGACCTTTTTGGGTTCCATTGATAGAGGAACAGTATTTTATATTATAAAGTTATAACCGGAGAAATGTCATGCTATGTATATAAATAAATAATCTCTTGTTCTTTTGTCCATTAATTATCTTAAGTACTATAGACCAAGTTAATGAGCATGTATTAAAAATGATTGAAATGTTTTCACCTCTTTATTTAGGCCTACAATGTAGACTTGCTGATTACGGGGGGCGGGGGAGTTTTTAGAAGAAGTGGAACGGCGAGGGGACCCAAGATACAAAAGATGCCCCAAGACCGCTAAAACCTCTCCATGGTCCTGAACAGAATTGATGTAGTGAATAAACAAACAAATGCCTCGAAGTAGTCAGTTTCTTGGGAAGTGTGTTCTGCATATAATTTTTCTGCTTTCTAAAATATTTTGCCAAAAAATCTTGAAATAATATTTCATAAGAATTCAATTACTTCTGCTTTTTAGCGACATATTTTTTCGTATTGTAGTATTGGATAGACATATTTTATTCTAAACTGAAAATTATTTTATACTAAACTTATTTTAATTTTGTGAATTTTTGAACCTTCTGTTAAAAACAATTAAAACAAACCTCTCAGGAAGTGATTTGTGGAATTATATCATTAACTCTATGGTAGTTTAACTATGATAGTCTTCTATGGTAGTTACTTCACTAGTTATCTTCATAATAGTTATGTATTCAAATACAGGAGAAATTGAAAGAAAAAATAGAATTCAAAAGAGTTTTATTTTAATTCTGAATAATAAGTAAAAACGCACAAATCTTTGACGTGTGAACTAAATAATTAACTCTTCCTACACATCTTAATAATTCACAACCGTTTCCCAGGATGTGTCTCTATGATTTTTATCCATTCTTCTATTCATGGATTGTTCTGGCTGTCGTCTAAACGAAGTGATTTTTCTTCGAGCATTTTCATATAACTTTGAATTTCCACGATAGATACTTCGAAATTGCAACACTCCTTTAAACCGTATCGGTGAATAGAGTTACTTTAGTGTTTACATGTTGTTGCCAATGCTGTGTAGAGGCAGGACAGAGAGACTAGTTATTGTGACTAGCGCTACCTGGGGGGTCGTTTATGAATTAGGTAGTGCGACGCAATATATTCCACACACCGCGACAAAGGCAACCATCGATAACATTAATGTCCGAATATAATTTCCATCGATGTTCAAATTCAAACCTATGAAACGAGGATTAGGAAAGCTTCCCAAACCCGGAAGTCCGCGTCTGAGAAACTCCTCCACAGAGTGCCGACCGCGCCGTGAGGCTCCATCTGAATCCGATACGTGGGTGTCTCCTCCGCAGCCTTTGTGTTCCCTGTTCTTCCTCTCCTCCCTTTGCGTGCCAATCTCGAGTCGCAATCAATTGGAACGGATAGGGGAGTTGCGGTCGTCCCCGCCGCCGTCGCAGTGGTTTGGATGGCGACGGACGCGGCTGCGGTGAGGCTCAGATACGCTGCTTCCCAGAACAAAAGCGTAGCGCATCAGAATCAACTGACTCAGTTCCACTGGAGAATAACGATCCAATTCCGCTTAATTATCAGGGTCTGGCAGTGATGTTTTTGGGTACTAACCACGGGGTCCACGTTCTTCAGGGTTCCGAAAAGTAAATTTAAAATAACGATTTTCAAATTTTTATCTTTAATGTATCCTTAATTGTTATATTAAATAAATTACTTTTTTCTATAACTCAGATTCCCAAATAATTTTTGTTCAAAATTATGAATATTTGTTTAAGTTATTTTTTTAAACTTATTTTTGGTTAATTTTTTATGAGCTCCCGTACGGACAATAAACCCATCGTACCCGAAAAGAGTAAAATCAGCTTTGGGGACTGGACACTGGTGTTACGAATCCGTTCATAGGTATATATGTGTGTCATATATGAGAATTTGATGATATGCTTGACTTGTTATACAAAAGAAAAACCGTTGAAAATTGAGTACGGCCATGGCCAGGACAATGAGATGCCTTACTCTCCTGAAGTGAAACAGGAAAAGAACCCTGATTTGGAGATAATGAAAAACATCGAATCAGGATTAGGTTCAGTATTCTAATACATATATTTACTCGACTTAAATATCAGCAACTCTCCTACGCAGGGGCATCTGCATTTTACGCGATCCATAATAGAAGGATTTCGCTCCGAAAGGGACTTCTACTTTTCTACTCTTGACTTGTCCATTACACCAAATTCATTGAAATAAATAGCTTCATATTGCGTATCACAAATGGCAACAGTAATAGTCACACAAAAAAACGACACTTTTTCCTTAAGGTCACGTCGGGTCCCGTACCTCCTTAAGTCGATTCACCTTCTTTGAATTCCTTGGTGGTTATATTTGTTTTTTTTAGATGCTGACTAAACCAAGTCTTTTGCAAGAGAATTAAAATGGCTCGTAGATTTTAGGATTTTACAGTTTTAACCTCAGTTTATTTTTAGACTTTCTTGACATAAGATTATTTGTGAGAGTTTTAGAAGAGTTATGTTGACGTTTCTGCATGTTTCTAAGAAAGACAGTTTTGTAATGTAAACGTTTTTTGGTTTATTATATTGTGAAACTACAAGATCTTTTAAAATGAGACTTAGAGACGGTAGTACTGGGCAAGTTAACGGTGTCTTAGAAACAAAGCTTAAAACCGAGCGTTCCACGTCTTTGATATTTAGATTTTTAAATTTTGTAGTGTTATACAATTTTTACGTATGATTGGGTTAGAATGGACACGATCCGAAACAGGGTTATTTCCTTTTTCACTGCAGGAGAGTAAGGACACGATCCTTACGTAAACCGATAACTTACGTTATGAAACTGCGGTGGAAGAAAATTACTATTTCTTCACAAATATCTGTCATCAAATTTCAATTTCTTCTTCGTATGAAGCCAGAACTTTCAAACCGTATCATCCTTCCCCAACGATAGTACGGGTAAATTGTTAGGTGAGTGATGTGAACACATGACGAAAGAAGAGATGGGTCCCGCGTGCTCAGCATCTATCTGACGTTTCGTTCTCTGATTATATCGAGACCTACCGAATGATTATAATAACTATTATCCTCAGTCATTAGTAATCAAAATTTTCATGGCTGTCAGCAATGAGAGGGGTCCTGGACCGGTATTACACGGTCATATAAAAGATATGATCAAAGATTCGACGAGAACCTATGTCATAGATGTATGATCGTATTTGAACTATGATCAAAACTTGTGCATTACACGGTCATATTTTTATCATAGATACATGACATAGAAATATGACCCAAATACGACCTTAGCGATTTGCACAAGTTATTTCTATTCGAAATTTGGTTGTAAAATTAGCTGTGAAGTCAAGGATATTAATTTTTCACTAATTGGTATAAGAATTTTCCTTACAAAGACACTGAATCGCAAAATGCAAAAACTGTTTTTTTTTGGGTGTATCGGAAACACTGAAAGCTGTATTTGCGTCGCAATTCCTCAATCACAATTTTCACGATAGTGTTCCTTTTTACTTTACTTTTTAAGAGAATTTAACGTGATTCACGAGCTCAGTTATGTACATACGCATATGGCTGTAGCTAAAACCTTTGGGATCTCTTTGTAGTCATTGCTTCCTCACAATGCAATGATTTGTCATATTGTCACATATTAATGAAAAAAATATATTTACATTCTAGGAAAATAGAAGGAAAATACTAATACCAATTAGTAAAAAATTAATATCCTTGACTTCACAGCAAATTTTCCAATCAAAGTTCGAAAATTTGTGTTTGTCGCTAAGACCCCTCTCATTGCTGACAGCCATGAAAATTGTGATTACTAACAACTGAGAATAATAGTTATTGTAACCGTTCGGTAGGTATCGATATAATTACTGAATGAAACATCATGTAGATAAATAGGAGAGGGGTGACAACACACAGCGGAAATAGCTTAGTATTACAAATCGTGGACATTGACGTCATTGAAACTTGATTAGTACGGTAACAATGCTATCGAAACTGTAAACAAAACAACATCAAACATATGAGTGGGCCAAATGAATTCTTCTGTTTCTATTGAAATCGATCCTTGCTAACTACAACTACGTCAATTGATTCATCAGTTTAAAATAGCTATGATCTTCCCCGTGCTGATGAAACTAGTTTCTCTCAGCAATTTGCATTTCCGAATGAGACTGTTAAAAACCCTTTTATGTAGAACCTGAGAGATAGGAATGTGAAAATTTAATCTGAGAAAAAACTTGGGATATATCATCATTCTATTTGTATATAATGAATAACAATATTTCAAAAATTATATTACCTTATTTTAAGTGCCATGTTTAATTCGTAAAGAAAATAGACATTTAAGAGGCAAATTTGCAAATGAATTGACTCTAGATGGGATCAAACTGGGAAGGCTCATACTCCCTTCATTTCCATAAACCTCCCACCCATCCAAGCGCGTACACACATCCATGGTTTCTTGCTCTGGCAATGATTATAAGTCACTCCAACGGTCTTGTTACAAGCAATTTGAATGAAATATTCATATATAGTCTCGCCAAGCAGCCCTCGACTTGACTGCTCATTGTGAGTTGCAAATCCGCTTGACGAACCGTAAAAGAACTCCGTGCCATTTTTTAGGGACCACTTATTGTTGAAGAGTATAATAGAGGAACGAGATTCATTTGTCTCCTTGAAGCCTTGAATATCGTCGTTAAAAATCGAAACTGATCTTAAATGGTGGAGCACAACGAATCGAAGATTTCCTCCCTCCACACTCCAATGACGACAACTCTGTTTACAATCTGACCTCGATGGCTGGGTTGCACTAACTTACGATTCCCTTGTGGCATGAAAGCGTCCAACGGCGGTGCTTTGAGGCCATGACGACATTCGTCGAGTATTCTAGAGAGAAACAAACCATCGACTATTCATTAATGACATTTATTAGTCGTATGCCTGTGTAAGACATGATTGTTTCCTATAAACACGGCTGTTTATTTGTGGGTTGTCCGCATTAGAAAGAGATGACTATTGAAACTTAATTAACTCATTTCATTGCTAGTTATGATGCGTAATTTCTCGAGAAATTGAGAATACTTCTTCTTGTTCCTTCCTCTATCTATTACGAAGATTAACGGTTCGTAGAATAATTGTAATGAAATAAAATTATCATTCCAAGTAACTTTTTGTTCAGTATCGGGAGAAAAGATGCAACTTACGTCTGAAATACGGAAGTGCTAGTGATTAGATTTATAATAGTAAGACAAATTTAGTATAAATTTTTTAGTTTTAGGCTAATTATTGCGTAGATGGAGCACTTTAGGAATCATAATTGCTCAAAACATAGTTAATTTAGTACATTCACTTTAGCTCACATTCTTAATAAGCTCTTATCGATTACTATCATGGGGCAGAATATAATACCAAATATTTTATTCGTTTAAACTTATAAATCTATGTAATCGACGAATCGTTTATGAATGTTAAATTGAACAAAATATTTTTTTATTTGGCTTTTCCGTAGCCTGATTTCAAAACAAGTTATAATTGTACAAATTTCCCACCAGAAACGCCCAGATGAAAAAGTCCTAATATTGTGATACAAATGTTTTTTCCCCTTTTACTTGAGAAGTTCATTGACCTAGAAATGAATTCTGCAAACAATCTAGTAAGGACGGAATTGGGCACAACTCGCGCTAGTGCATGCATGCAATCCGCAGCACATTAAAAATACATCTAATTTCAGTTCATATGTATGCACCTTTAAATTGTTTAATATAATGAATTGCGTGAATCGGTATTTCGGCAAAACCATGGAAAGGTAAGGTCGGTATTGATTATGCCAAGTTACTGAATTGAAGCAGTGACGTATCTATGTGTAATGAGGTCCGGGGTGGATGTCTTTTTGAAAATTTCTTGTTGAAACCGCACTCAAATGCTTGGGTACAAGTACATATCAATAGCACCACTGTATTTTAAAGAAAATTAAATGAAAATTTTAATTGTATTTTATAATATGCTCGTTAAGAATTTAAAATTTTAATTAAATTAGATTTTCCAATTTTTTCGTGTTTATATGATTTTTGTTGCTCCATTTGGAGGTTCCTCTTATGCTTAGGTCCAGAGCAGATCACCCCCTTCTCACCCAGTTACGTTATTGTGAAGAAGTAAAATTAATTATTTTGTGTCAGTAGTTATCACTGATGGAAAACCGGGGTCTTGGATGAACATTGTCCAGTTCCGTAGAAATCCAACTATCTGTATTGATATTATCCTAATCGGTTTTGGATAAGAAATATAAAGATAATTCTAAAAGAAAGTCTTTAAATCAACACTCTTGGCGAAAATTCTCTTGAAATGGAGTACCATTATTTTCTCTAACCATCGTTTCATTTTATTTATCATCGTATGAATTTTTTTGTATTCAACATAACTTGCATACGCTACTTTCAGTTGTTTTATTTGACTTGTAGTGTCGCATATTGATTTCATCAATAAATTTATATCTTCCTTTTATTTTCTTAATTCCTAACCTATGAATCTTACTATCCAAATTTCTGTTTATGCGAATGTGCCTGACCCTCAATTTATTTTGTACTATAAGTAATTTTCATACGAACAAAACCTCTTTGCCCAGATATCAATAGTAAATTTGAAGTACCACCCTTTAATATGATATTAAATGTTTTAAATAAAACTCTCATGTTATTGGGACGCGGCTTTTTGGTCATCGTGTATGAATGTGTGCGTGTTTACTTTGCGTCCTCGAGACAGAGCCTTCCGTGAGCCATAAATCCAAATCATGAAGCGACCACTTAAGCGCCGCAAAGCGAGGATTCGAAAATTTATTGAGGTGTGACCCTCACGCTTCCATTGGTCAAGGGAAGGAGAGCACACTTCTTGGACACGCGTGCGTCAGCGTGTGCGAGATTCTTCTCGCTTTTGGGATCAGTTCTCCCTCCGGGGAGCCATTATATCCTAGCTTTGTTCACATACTGTTTTATTTAAATACCGGAATCTACCGTTGTATTTTTTATTCATATGGAGAAGTAATTGCGTCTTTTGTTCCACTATTAGTAACAATGGAAAATAAATTTCTGTTTTGTCTCCTTTTATCTGTCCCACAGCCAGATATTAATTATGGAGCGAGGAGGAGACTCTAGACAACTCATCAAAATAAGTGATGTTTTCTGTATAGTTATTGGTCCTTATTATTTGCAATGCGTTCGATTGTTTATTACCCGACGTTAATTGATAAACAAATGGTAAATTAACAATATTTTTACGGTTATTTTTAAATATGACATTTACGAAAAATGTATAAAAATTTTGAGGGAGGAACAGGACTGTCCGATTTCCACCTTTGACTACGTGCCTGTTTTATATATTATTTCTATTGTGTTTTACCTCGTAAACAATCAAAGGCGTATACAAAGAATAGGGACTCGGCGGTTAAAGGCCCGCTTCCGAGAAACCTTAATTTCCAGCCCGATTAATGACGTTTTGGTAGCGAAAATGTTAAAA
Organism: Laupala kohalensis; assembly: GCA_002313205.1. Classification (NCBI taxonomy): domain Eukaryota; kingdom Metazoa; phylum Arthropoda; class Insecta; order Orthoptera; family Trigonidiidae; genus Laupala; species Laupala kohalensis. The sequence goes on from NNCF01127004.1 coordinate 342,445, forward strand.
CCATGGATAAAAATTGTTTATCCAATTTTGTAATACATATACATCTTATGTAATACATCTTCGCTGAGTGGTTTAGAGGTAGAAATTAATAAATGGACTATCCCATCACCCACGAGATTTCTGATCAAGCTGCACCTCATTCCAGATGCCTTCTCTCCCTTTCTTGCGTACACCACAGTATTCAATTTGTTTCATTTTTAAATAGGAATTCCCATAATCCCTATTCCCTTGCGTGATATTTCAAAGAGAGATACACATTTACCTGCTTATGCAAGGATAAAGGTATTAAGGGGATCGACAAATAATTTAAACATTTACAAATATTTCATATAATATTCGTTCTACCTAAATTGAAACCATCACATTCATTCATGCATTTAAATTACAACCATATTTAATTAATGGATACTTTATACTATATTAGCGTTTCTACTAGCTTGATTTCGTCTCTCATCTCAGAGAATACTCATTGCGTTTCTTTACAATCTTTTTTTGTTATTTCATCTTTAAAAAACTTGATTATGGAACTTGTAGAAGAAAATAACGTATTAAAATGTTCCGTTCAGAACCGAATAAAGTCTTTCACTGATAGCTTTGCCATCCCAATGCCCCAGGCGACACGCCCCTTTCCCTCCCACTTATGAACTTCATTAAATTCTTTAACGGAAGTATTTGCACATGAGTGAAGAAATGAAACACAAGAATAACAAATATTTGTTTAAACACGTAATTAACACGTATTTTTAACGAAAATGTTAGCAGATAATAAAAAATAAAAAAGAACGCGTAAAAGTCATTCGTATATTGGACAGAACACTAGAGACATTCGCCTTCTATCGTCACGTAGATACTAAAGCGATTCTTCTCAATTCGGATTACGTGGACGTGGTAAGGTACATTTTTAAATAAATAAATAAGAAGAAATTGTATTTTGATAATTTTACGAATAACTGGAAATATTGTTGAATCAAATACAGTGTCACTGTAGTCACAGAGTGTTGCGGTTCCCTAAATGCGGTTCTACCGTCACGAGAATGTATTTCCTATCAAGTCGATAAAACAACTTGATTCAAAGCCAGAAAAATAATGCGTGTATCGTCTAGATCGATTCATTCGTTAGAGAACACATTCATTATCATGTGAGACAACATTAACGCAGTTGGGGCTTTGTGAGACGTCTTCTTCCACTCGTTCTTGTGGCTGCCAAGTTGAATTACATAAAATCAAGGAACGTGACACGTGTCGGAATTGACGAGTTGCTTGTGCTCTTCTCGTAATTTATGTCTTTGAATGGTGACAATCGCCCAACATCCAACATCCTACTGGCATGTATCCAATTCAGTTCATGTGTTATTGGAACTACTGATACACATACCCATTCACTTATACTCGGCGGACTATAAAGTTAAACTGTTGATTGTCTATTCAAATTCATTGTGGTGCTTTATTCTACCTTTACATTTAAACGGAAATTCATAACTAAGCATTATCATGTCAGACTTAGATAGTTAAAATACTTCATAGGTAAGATTATATTTAAATTTGAAAAAAATATTTTGTCGTTAAGTTTAAGCGCTTTTTTCTGTCAGTTTGATGCCCAAGTCAACAAATCGCAATTTCTGTGTTCTCCTCATACTCACGCGCTTAAGGATTTTGGAGTTTCGAGATTGAGTTCAAAATTACTTATTCCAATTTTTCACACTCGTGTTTACTTAGTTTCAGATTATTACTGTTCAGCAATGCGAAACAAAGATGAAAAATGTCAAGAAGTTAATTTTCAGATTGTTTTTTTATTATTCTGTAAGTGTGGAGGCGACTAAACGCTGTTTTGAAGAGGGGGTTAAATCTCTCAGTCCCCAAATTATTTCGACGTCATTAGTCATTAGTAAATAATTGACGTATATTGACACATTGCAATCTAATGGAACCTGCCTAAATCTTCCCTCATCTGTATAATAAGCTGCTGTTCCCCAAGGTTCCATCTGCGCTGCTGTATAATACTGAGCGAGCGCGAGGTCCAGAGATGCGGTGTGTCGTCAACTGTCACTCGTGGTGGCTGGAGGGCGTCCGGTCTCCGTTGATCGGGGCCAACAATTCTCCTCCCCCTCCCTCTCTCATTCCGGCCGGAGGGGCGAAAGTGTGCCGCACCGGGAGCATCTGGCGGAGACTGCGACGGCCAATGATGCATTGATCCCTAACAACACGCTTCCACGATCACTCAGATTCGTGACGTCAGTTTCTTTAATTCCTGGTTGAGATGGGTTCCAATGTCCGTGTGACGTCACTCTAAATTGTCATTAGCATCAACGAAACAAATCATGCTCATTTGAGAGGTGGAGGAAACAGTATTTAGTTTTTGGTTTGACTGAATCGGATCACTCCGGAGCACCTTCCCAGAAAATAAAAAATATCTTAAGTTATAAAACCACGATTTTGAGTCCAATTGAAACGCAGATATGTTCATTTCCTTTAGAGTAACTGTGGATCTATTGATGAATAGCTAAATTTTCCTGCTAAACCACTTCATACTGCACATGCATGAAACTACCATAGTCTAAAAAATTAACTTGATTAGTGAAGTCGTTCTTTATCGCGACGACTCTAACCAAACTAATTTATGACCAAACACTCCAGAAGTAAGTCTTTGCTATCAGTCTACGCAGAGGGTTCCACATGTCGAAAGAACAACCTTCACAATCAATATATTAGCATCAAAATTTTTATGACATTACTTCGAGTGAAGTTTTAATGGTTTGTGTAGACCAATCTACTATTGTGTGTCTTTCCCCATGTATCAAACTATTTGATTTTTCGTTTTACGCTAAGTTCCGGAAATTTTGCTGTATTTTATGAAAAACATGATTTTATTCATCATATTTTAATCCATATGAAAATTACCCCCTTAAAACGGATTGGTGATTCGAAACGATATAAGTAGCCTTAACATGATTAAGATTCGGTCATCGGCCTTTGCCCAGTGAAGCAAAGGAAGCAATTGGTGCAGTTAACGAACGGGTCATCCGGCTGGGCGGGCGGGCGGGGGAGTGTCTCGATTTGAAAAGCATCGTCGACTGGTTCCCAATCGCGGGGCAACCTGTTTCGGAATTAGCATCCCATGAGATGAAGGAAAGACAGCGATGTTTTAGTTCGAAACGTATTCCAAGGATTTGAAGATCACGTATCCTGCTTTAAAACCCGTCTTCCACCATAGATTTTAATCGCAGATCAATTAAAAGATGGTTCAGGTGTTAGCGTTCTTGCTTATCACCAAGTCATCCCGGATTGAATTCCCGGTGGGGCGTCGTAGCTATTTACATTAATGTCCCAGTTTATGTAGCTTTGACAAGTGAAAAGCAAACCCCCCTCCTTCTATCCACCTAGTATTATCGCTCAAACTATTACTAACTACTACTAACCGCTCCACGTGGGCCAAGTAGTTCGTAAACTCAGCTAACCGACCCACCCACTAACAATAGTCTACCACTCTACTCTTTCCTCCTATCGCTCCTTGTAGATAAGCTTTAATGGCACGCTACATTTTTCATTTAAAAATACTTCAATAAAAAAAGTTAAAAGACATTCAGATTCGGAAAATTCCCTTAGAACGGACAATTTGTATACACCCTCAAATCATCATTGCAAATGAAATCTCAAAATTTCCCATCTATCCGACCTTCGCTAAAAAATCCGTAGTACAGTCATCGTTTAATAATGCCATCAAATGCTTCTCTTATCCGAATTCTCCGTGAACAGTAACCGATATACTATTTATTTTTGCTGTATTTACTCAAATTTGTTTTTATGATCGCAGAGTAACATGTAAATAAAAAATATTTAATATATTACTGTGTATGTGTACAATATCAACGTACATTATTATTATTATTATTAATATTATTATTTCATCAGTCATGCTTTGTTTTTAGTTGAGTGTTTAACTTGGTCTATTGCCTTTTTTCCCCTGTTATTTTCGTAAGTAATTATAAATATTCCAAAATCTATTGATCTGTGCCGTATTTGACTACCATTTTACGTCTATTGCTCCGATATTCTCCTACATCTTTTCAAAAACCTATATATGGCAATATAATGAAGTTCTACAAATCTTACACTCAATGACGCTTCTTCTGGTGAATGGTTTCGGAAGCGTTCGATTTGTGTGCACAAATATCTTTCAAGCAATAAAATGAAGTTCTACAAATCTTACACTCAATGACGCTTCTTCTGGTGAATGGTTTCGGAAGCGTCCGCTTTGTTCGTAGTCGAAACTGTTTGTTTGTTTGTTATACCCGCTGTACTTTATGAATGAGCAAATGTTAAAGTGCAAAGATATGATACATATTTACAAAGCAGTTTCAAACTTTATTTTAACTACTGTTTCATTAATATTACCATATTTTGTTACAATGGTTGTTTTAAGTTTTAAGGAGTTATTATATTGTACAGAATGCTTTTACAGAGTGCTAAAAAAGATATTCTTAGACTCAATGCGATTCTAATAAGAAGAAAAATAACATAAAATATATTTCGTTTGATATAACTATTTGGTAACCCACTTTCATACAACCGCATTATAAAAAAATGATGAAACGAGGGGTATCACATTGTTAGAATTTCGTTTGTCACATTGTGTCCCTTTTTTGTATATCCATCCTGGAGAGCTATTGGGTGGAATGTACCCTTCACTTGACGTCTCGAGATTTACTGCCGTGCAAAGAGTCCATAGAAATGTCAGTTACGTCATAGTCTCCTAGCACATTTCAAGGAGAAATTCATTTCTATAGGGACACCATTAGCGCTTTTGCAAATTACATCTGTGATTACTGTGGTAAAATACATTTCACTTTAGTCCCACATGCATACTAAAAATTGACATTTTAATTCTCTTTTGTCAATGCATACCAGACAAGATTCAAATTACTACAGATTGTGGTAAGAAAATTAAAGATTAGTATTGTGTATTGAGTACTTGATTATGGGATTTCAAAATTTTCAAAACTTTAATTTGAAACCAAATCATGCGTATTTTCTATTCATATCCAGGTTAACGCATCGGGAAATGTTTCTTATATAATGACCGAATGTTAATCATAGAATAAAACTTACCTAGACAGATTTCATTTCAAACGTTTGGAATACATATGTTGGATAGGTTAATGGGAAAAATCATTCTACTCCTACTAATACCGTACTGGTGAATTATGGACTGTTGTTTATGAGATCATATATCATGAATCTCTTGAAGTAATGATACTTTCTAAGCTTCGAAGTGCCGGTTATGTAAGACAGTTCATAGATAATCGGGAGATTTATTTTTATGACATGTGGCATCTCCTGCGGTGTTACGTGAGTAGTGAAATGCTTCTGGAGGATAAGCAAATTCATGCAGAGAGAAATATTGCTTAATGTAGTAGTAATATTTTTAATGAGTATTCCGAAGTTTTAATGTGATATAAAAGTGCGTTCATTGGTGAAAGACTATTAGGTCTGCTCGGCTGAGCTGACGTGTGATGTTTGAGACTGGGATAATTATGTTCATTATATCTCATAATACTTTTCCTTATGTATTATAATCACTGGAATTTTGTAAAAAGTTAATTTCTTCTCTCCCAATATTTCCCAAATATAGAATTCTGTAGTCACAGGCTAGTGTCTTTGTTGTCATATTTGAGCCACCAGGTAACTGATAGCAGTGAATTAATGAAAATTGAAAACCCATGGAATTCCATAACATATTCAATTACGTTAGGCATTCATATGATCCACAGATTACGTATTATTAATATTATTATTATCATCATTATTATAAATAGAATAAATAATACTAATAATGCGCTATCTGTGAACCATATGAATGCTTAACCTAATTCACCCGAAGGAATTTCCCAGATTTTAAGCGACAGGCACTTACGGTCGAAAGAGGACTACTGTCAAACCAGATTTATGTATTTTATGGGATGGCGGATATCTATCGATGTGAGTTAACCTATTGACACTTCTTGTCACCATAAGTCAAATATAAAGTGATGAATGCGGGACCTAGGAACATACTGTTAAACAATAAATCTTGAGTTAACACCTGTTGTTTTTTTAATCTAGAGTTAACCGTTTAGTTTAATGAGCTTCTATTAAAATACAGAATGCAAAATAAGGAAGAAAAAATTTGTCATGAATCTGTTTTATAGGTTTGAAATATATTTATAGGAGGAGTTCTGCGTTTTGTGGTGACGAAGTAAACGAATCTGGGGATTTCTTTTTCGACTAGGTGTGGAGGGAAACTGTATAGTCATTCCTGAACAATGCTGGTGCAACCAAACACTAAAACCGACTGCGTGAGTCGTTTTTGTTTTGTGTGCCTTCGAAAAGGGGGCCAAGGTACTGTCCATAGAAAGAAAAAGAATGTTTTAACAGGATTTACGATCCATCCGAGATACGAGTTCCTTCTGCTATTTATATCGTCGTTTGTGTTTTCAACATTGAAAGAAAAATGTGATATATTGATTCTCAAATGGAATATTTTTATTATCCTCCCGTAATAGATGCATCCATTGGTGGAGCCAGAATTTTATTTTAGGTGAACTTAAGATCTCTGTAGTGTGCAGTAATGCAGAAGATTTGAAAGTTTTGGAGAAAAATGATGAAACATTATGGATATAATGTAGATGCAGATAATAAACATACTTACCAAACTTAATTTATATTTTTACGAAATAAAAAAGAATTATTTTGCATCATTATTTTTAGTTTGTTTGAGGCTTGAGCATGGGAATCTCCCGCTCTGAATCCACCACTGTATACAACTAAGACTATACACAGAAAATCAAGAATCAAATAGTAACATAATCTTACATCTGTGTAAATCCTAGAAACATTAAAATCGCTGTGACATGACATCGTATTTTTTTGAATTATATGTATTCGTTTCAGTTTGGAATCAAGATACGGGGTTTTTAGGAACTCCTTGCTTATAATCCATTATAACTTTTAAAACCAATTGAAGATCGAAGTTAATTTTAACTATTGTTCTCTGACGATTGATTTCAAATTTTCAAAAAATACATTTCATGTGACTGAACATTTTGTTTGTTAACGAGTTTCGCTAATTTATGACCACGCGACTAAAAAATGTTCTGGTCGCTCAAAAATTGTTGCAGTCTTGTATAGACAAAGAATTGATAGAGCTCTACACCCAAGATATAACGTCCTTTGAGTAGTGAGACAATTTGGCATATTTCACTCTGATTACACAATGAATCTGTCCCATGGAGTTAAATAACGATTTAAAATCTACCGGAAGTTTCTCCAAAGTTTTAAGTAAACATATTTAGCTATACACAAGACGTAGGAGAGAAAAATAGTAATAGATCATCATAAATATAGACATCAGATTATAAAACAACTTTTAAATCCCTTGCAACTAATGAGAATTTTCTTGAGGACAGGTCAGAATAAAAATAGCTTCGCATATAATTAAAAATTCAAACACTAAATGGCCAATGCTTGGATGTATTTTTATCGATCGTTAAGACTAGTTTGTAGAGTTAAGTCTCAAATTTCTCTCCTGCCCTAATATTAAAATAATGTGATGGATGATAGATAATACACCCAAAACATTGGTGGGTCACTATTTCTCTTGTGCTATTCTGTCCGAATCATTAATTAGTTACTTCCTACGCAAAAATGAACCAAGATATAACGAAAATGGTTTCACTAAAGAATTATAATTAGTTGACTATTGCTACTAACATAAAGAATACATCTCATCCGTGAAACGAGGACGTGCAACACCAAGACAATTCTTTATTTCTTAATTATTCGTCAAAGAATATCGACGCATCGGAGAGGCTTCAATATCGTTAGAACCACTGCATTGACACTCTCTAATGCACCTTGTGTGCTATCGTAATGTACATTTTATCTCCTGACAATTCACAGAGAGGCTATATACAAAGAAATTGCATGTGACTCGGTGGCAGTTGTTCCGCGGTAGTCGCGTGCTACTTCCACACCCTGGTGGTGTTACGCCCTGATGTATGGCAGCCTCGTCGCCGGGCTTTGAACCTTGGACTACAAGATGTATGGTTACTACGTGGGCGGTCTGTATCCTATGGAGATTCACGTTCTGTACATTCTCAATGCAAAGGCTAATCACAAGACTTTATTAGTCGTGTTGAAGTGTCCGACAAGGTAACTCACCATGTTTTAATTATTGTGAAATCAAACACTTTAATTGCTAGCATAAATCTTAAAATATATATGTATCTAAACAATATGAACGAATTGGAATGCTTTCGTTCTCAAATAATTTAATAGTTGATTAAGAAATAAATATGGTGGATTGAATATTAAAATTTTTCAAAAATTCGTAAATAACTCCGGGGTTGCGGGATTCAGTAAATGGAAATTTCAAAATAAATATATATATATATATTTTTTTCGGGAATAAAAATTACAAAAGTCAAGAGAATGTACCAGTATTATTCACTCAGTGATAAATTTTTAACGAGATATCACTATAAAAAACATCAAGGAAGCCTTTGTTGGATATAGAATGTGGAGAACATTTAATTCTCATTGAAAGTTTAATTCTGAATTACGTATTTATAACCAATGAACTAGCTTCGATAACTTTTTTATTTTAAATTTTTACTAAAAATTCTTATCGCTTTATATTAGGTTCGTAATTTCTCTCTCTCCTTCCTCGTCAGACTAAAACGTTTTATTAAATCTTTAAGGAAGTGCAGCTTTATTTTCTTCAAAATACACTTCTTTTTGTTTTTTGAACAGTAATATAATTTGATGCTGAAGCTGGAGAAGGAATCATTACCTTTAATTATGTCCCATAGAGTCGCCAAACTTTCGATGTACACTCTTGCACTCTTGTTGCACAGTGTTAGATAATATTTCAAAGGAGCTTATGTTGTTGTCGATCCCTAAGGATGTAATCGAACAGTTTTATGTTACTCGTATGTCATTAATGCTTTAAGAAAATGGATTTAAAGATAATTCTTTTAAAAATAATGCAAAAACAAAAAACAAAATATAAATTGGAGTTCTGAAGAAAAAAATACTTCGTTCACAACCAGTAGTTATATGGTTAATGTATGTAAAGTAAGTATATGAGCTTGTCATCGGAGCCGTTCCAAAGATTGTTGTACTTTGTACATCTTTTGAGACAACACCAATACTCTGCTCTCCTGTATCGCAGTGACTTCATCGCAATTCCGCAAAACTCGGGAAAGGTTACTTTTCTCCAGTCCTTAACCCGGTTGCAGTCACCCCTGCTCAAATGCCAAGCGAACGGCAACGGTCGGTCGTGTAACTTACTCGAAAATCATTTACTATTTGTCCGATGTCTGGCGCGTACTTGTCCCCGGTGCAATGACGTAATCAATAGTGTTGTCTCTCTAGTTAATTGCCTCCTAACTTCTTTTGACAGCTGTGTAGTCTGCGTGTTTCAGTACCCATTCTTCAAGGCTTCGCTACCTTCTGTTCAATTAATATTTGTGCAGAGTCATTTCTGAATGAGGAGAGGAGAATAACGTGATTCTGGAGACTTTTCTTCACGAAGATTGACAGTTCCTTTGAATACGATCCTGGTGTTTAGGAAGGAATTGAGAAGGACACTTACGGGATGGTGAGATTCTGTTCACTTTACTCATATTACGTCTATCAAAACAGATTCCTTAGAATATCTCGCGATGTACCTTGGTTCATAGAAAACAATATCATTCTGTTAATCCCGATTACAGAGCAAATTTTATATTAGAGCTGTTGTTACCTTTTGGGGGGAATTAAAGAAAATTGAAATTGATCCGTCGGAATTTTAATTTTTGCAATAAAAATGGATGTTTCTTTGGAATATAATGCTGAGAAATATGAAAGAAACTTTTATTTTTTTACTCCTGTTGTTAATTAATTTCAGCGTTGAAATATTTTTCTTACAGAAAAATTGGTTAATTTATGGAATTTCATGGTAGATAAAATAATTATGATTCTGTTTTTTTCTTGACTTGGAGCTATAGGACCTCCTTGCAATATTCTTCACATAAATTCGTAAAGAATATTCCAAATGTCGTGGGTCCTCAGATTTCAAACTAGGAATCTTCCCAAATTCAACGATTCCAATAGCAATCCTGTATCCTCATGATACCTTCATATACCTCATGATATATCATCTCATATCACCTCAATATCTTCATCATCTTAAGCAGTATATTAAGTTAATCTATTTCTGTTTAAAGTATATATGTCCGGGTTTTTAATTTCCCTTGGAGACTCAGGTTCATGCACTTTCCCGTTAGAGCTTTTCGGTTCTTTACTTTGCCGTTTGGGGAATACGCATGTTTTAACAAAGTTTTCATAAAAAAGTTGACGATGGAGACCGTTTTGAGAAACTCGTAACCTATTCGAACCCCTTAATTTTCTTCAATCGGAATAGTCATTTCAAAATATTCTGTCATCACACCCGACAGAATTAATGTAATGTTTCTTCCATTAAGATTTATTATTATATTTTCGAAGTTAAAGCAAAGTAGTATATTTCACAATTTATATTTAAAAAGTAATCGGTTCCGTATCTATTACAATAAAATAATGAGCCATTAAAGCAATTTTTTGTAGACTTTGTATGTAACCATAAGAAATATAGAAAGCCTTCTTTCGTCGAATGTCGTTATTAATGCTTTAATATGCAAGTCAATACCAAGGTAACATAATTATTTGGTGTTAAAATATTATTGAGCAGTCAACATTAAGTATTAAAGTTAGCGATTTGTTCCTTAATTACTCTTCGTCGCTCATCCGGAAAGAACCTTGGAAATAAAAAGTTACATAGCAACAACCAGGATTAGAAGTGCGTATTGCTGCATCGATATATTGTAGTTTGAGAAGTGTGGTATGGTATCATCGAGTGAGCATTGTCAGCACTTGTCAGCTTGTTTGCTTCGTCGGCATCTCTTGCACGGTTTTTGTGTGCATTAGGAATGCTTGCTGACAAAGCGTGCACCACATGTGGTACAGCGATCGTCGTCTTTGCGAGATTCGTCGCTTGTGTGGTCTGAGATTCTGCGCGTTTCTTGACACTCCTAAGATACACTTATTCACGACGCATATCACACCGTACAACGTAAGTGACTATTGTTGTGTTTTAGCTCGGGAAAATCACGGTTCATGAAAGCAACTTTGATGGTCGCAGGGTCACATCTCCCCTATGCCCATTAACATGGTTTTCATTGACAAATCAAATACTGTAAAACCTCTTTAGTCCAGCATTCTACAATTCGGAATGTTCTTATCCAGCATCTAGGATGATGACTATTAATTTTAAAAAATGTTACTGTTAATTGTTTTTCTGTCCATAATCCGCTAGAAAACTAGCGGCGAAACAGTAAGCCAACGAAAACAGAGGCAATGATTTCCATTTGAATCAATATAAATTCAATTAACTCGTTCAAGACTCTCAAAAATACTCATTTAAGAAATGCATTTTATACAGAATAAATGAAGCATTAGATTATAAAAATAATGAGAAATTACTATAATTTATTTTTTACATTAATTTTATCATGTATCAATCACCCTCTGGGATATCAGCGTTCTGTCAGGGGTTACTTCCATTTTTCTCTTTAAGTAATATGGTAGATACAGGTTCAATGGACCCACGTCGCACAAGATGATAACTTAAATCAATGAAATCAATGAAATCGAGGAATTACTGTATTAGTGAATTTATATCTGAAATACAAATTTATTTCAACGGGTTTCAGTGAGGAGAATAAAAAAGTATTGATAGTGTCAATTAAGAAGTGATGTGGGGAAATGTTATGTAAAGTATATTATTGGAGGAGGGGTAGGAATAGTTACGAATGATAGAGAGGGGGTAATGTTAGATGTGGTAATTTTTACGTAATATTTGGACGGCTCTTAAGAGTATTAGAAAATTAATACAGAGATGTTACCTCGTAATTCATTAAGACGTCCCCTCGCTCTTAATGTGCACCCCTCGGTGAGACTTGTGCTTGTGATACTTCTGAGATTTCTTGTGTAGTAACGAGCGACGCGACGTTCGTGTCGGAGGTGGCGATGTGGGAAGTTCACGTGTGGCATATGTTGGGTGTTTTCCACCCACGTGAGAGGCAAAGAGTGGAATGCGGTGAGGGAGGGGAGGGGATGAAGCTGCGTGTCACGCGTGAGTCGCGCATTCCTCGCGCGACGCGCAAATATTTGCCTGCGTCGCATTGCAGTCATTGCCGCATCAACTACTTAGATGTGGAAGATTTATTTCTGGCCTATCATTTAGCTGGTGCGTATGATCAATAAAATAAAATGGCAGCACCTCTTTGTAGCACAATTTTAGGGTGCATAATACTCTCAAACTTGAGTGAAAATTGTTCCTTAGTGTAGTCCTCCACACAATGATGTACACAATTATTCATACTCGGTACCCTAGACCGCGTTAAAAATAGCATATCTCACAAAAAAGAACTGGATGCGAATGACAGATTCCATGTGAAAAATCCTCTTCTCACTCGTAACTCGTAAACCGACGCTGCAAATTCGTCTGAGCGCAGTTTATGTCGCATATGTCATCTTCAATAACTCTATACTCACCTAAAGGATGTTGAGTAGGACTCTAGATACAATTACTCGGAGCACAAAAATGTATATAAATAAAGTAAATATTACACAAAATAATGTGAATTAGATCAGTAATGGTACAATTATTAATTTGCTAACAATCGGTATCTTCAGTGCTACACATAAAAATTACTCGTCGATACAACAAACATAATGAAGGATACAAAACTTAAGTATTAAATAAGAAATGCATCTTATAACGTCTATAAAATAATTATAATCCTTAACGTACTTTTTAGCTAATTCAAATTTTAAAAAAATCAACCCGTACTTATTGATTTTTATTTATCGACACAATTCAGAGAATTTGATAAGTATTTTTTTTAGAACTCAAGAAATCTCAAAACTTTATGAAGTAAATATGTTGTGAATATCACCAAGCAATGCATTTCCTAGTAAACAATTGAGGTATTTCGTTTCTAATGATAATGAAATATTATTCGTCTTTTAAAATGTCATAATATCCTTAAGCGTTTTATTACCTTCAGTGATGCCCAGAGCTTTGCTCTGATGATAAACTTTTCTTAAAAATTTAGAGAACCATTCGGGTGTTGTGTCGAGAATAAGGTTACTCGTAGCTCACATTTATTTCTGTCGGCATGACGTAGCAACGGAAGGAATTTTGAAAATATTGTCTCCCGGACTGTTAAAAAAAAGAACTATTGTGCTGCTGCTCAAATAGGCACGTGTCTTGGCAATATTAGCATAGAGATAAATAGGAGACATGTTAGTTCTATCACGTTTGTCGTTCATTACGGCGCATATTGTGCTTCCCTGTTGCATTCTTGACTTGAAAGAGCTCTTATCTCGACATGACAACGAAATTGTGGCGAGGTCTAAGAGATTCCCTGAGGTGTGGTGTGTGGTTTGTAGATGTTTCAGAGCTTATAGCGCTTAAGATTGAAGCTCTTCTTGGTACGGAAAGCAAGGTTGTGTCATGAATTACAGAGCCATAAATACCACAAACATTTTCTCCCACGCAAAGATCTTAAATGGAAACTCAATTTTAAAGTTTTACAATGTAATGTACGTTCCCACGAAAATAATGATAATGATAATAAATATTATTATTTATATTATTATTGTAAAAACAACTCGAACGTTTCTCGATTCTCTTCAATTTAACAGGAAGCATTAATTTTCTTTTTTTATTGTACACAAATATTTTACCCTGAAAACATTAATTAGACTTTTCTGTAACGTATTTCAAAAAGACCGACATACTGAGTGGAAGAATACGAACGAACATCACCTAAACAGATATAGATCCTGAAGTGCGGTTTTCACTAAGATAAGTCGTCACAAGGGGCTAATAGTTTGACGTATTTAAATCATTTCTAAGCCCACTATATAACAAATAAAGTGATATAACATTTATTGAATTTGAACGAAGATAGAACCACTAATATTTAAACGTTTAGGAAAGCCGAAAAACGACACGAGCACATTCATACATCGGAAAATCTCGCTCCGACGCCGTACAAGATATTTCTCTACCCATTTATTATATACGGAAGTATATAAAAATTAGCTGTCACTCTATTCTTGTTTGTTCAAATTCAAATATGTTTGTCTTTTCTTGGGCTTTAAACTAGCTTTCAAAACACATTTTGTTCTTTTTAAAAATTATATATATATATATATATATATATATANAGTATGTCGGCAGCTAAAATTGCTCCAAAACATTTAAATGCGCCGTGTCACGGTACATACGCCATTTGGTAACCCCATGTCACGACTCACGAATGTGCCGTTTTCACACGGACATCTTTTTCCGTTTAGAATATTGAATGGGTCGTTCTTATGGAATTATTTTGTATACTTTGCAATTATAGGTGCGTGAAAGCATAAAATTAAATTCCATTGCGCATTCGTGTTTTAAGATAGTAATGTGCTAGCAGGCATTAGAAGAGTCTTGTGGCATTAATCCACGGCAACGAAACAATGCCTGACAACAACCTTTTCGTGAACAAAAGTAGCTGATGCATATATTTCTTCCGTGTACACGTGGAGAAGATATTTGATAAATTTCGCAAAGGTGAAAACAGCGACGAGCCAGGATTCGATCGTGGGACTCCTGCTTTGATCGTAGGGGTGTTGACCACTACACCATCCGTTCCCCTTCCACAATTGTATACCATTTCCATCCGCCCCGGGGTCAGTATTCGATTCCCGCCTCGCCGTTTTCACCAGGCAGAACGTTATAAAAATAGTCGATGTTTCACTGTAACCACGAATTGCTGTGAGAGACCAAACACCGTTCAACCACTGGAAGGTTCCTCCGTGGCTATTTGTAGCTTTTCTCATTAATGTTCCAGTTTATATAACTATGACTATTGAAAAGCGAACGCTCTTTCCTCTATCCACCTCCTCTTAGTGTTAATTACTCTAACTATTACTATCTACTTCTACTACCCCTCCAAGTGAACCAAATTGTTGGTAAACCCAGCTAAGCGGTCCACCTACTAACAATAGCCTTCCACCCAACTCCTACCTCTTACCGCCCCATGTAGATAAGCTTCAATAGCACGCTACATTTCCCATTTATAAATACTACAATAAATATTTAAAAAAAAACACTGGAAGCTAACTGCATGGCGCCACGCAGATGAGTAGGTCGCCAATGGCTTTGGGAGGAAGAAGAGTCGTTCAACCAGTCTCCTGTTGCTTTACGTCCCCTCAGAGAATGACACGGACACTCTTCGCTTTCACGCCAGCTTTCCCTCCGGGATGGATCAAACGGATTCTGATCGCGATCTGTTTACTTGTTCTGCGGGACTAGGAACAGCCGAGTAAATTTTAATTTCAAATTTTGACTTGCTTTTCAACTATTTCTGAACAATGGAACCATTTAATAAACTGGTATTATCCCGATGTTCTAAAACATTCAAGATTGTCCTCTTTTTCAGGAATTATCTTAAGTAAATATTTGTTGGTATTACCTTACAGTTGTTTACAACTTACATTTGTTGGTATTGTTCAAATGTGCTCCTTACTATGAACCTATTTGTGTATACTAAACCTTTTAAAATGAAATACAGCACGTCTCATGTACTCGTAATCCTCCAAATTCTACGTGATATCCATACTAATATATAAATGCGTAACGCGAAAGCGTGTCTATGTTTGTTACTTAATCACGAATAAAGCACGGAACCAATCATGATGAAATTTGGCAAGGATATAGTTAAGATGCCCAGGATGAACTTAGGTTAACTTTTATTTAAAAAGTGCGTGAAAAGAAAGGTAGACAATGATCTTGAGCATAAATGTCAATGAAATCGGGGGAAAATAGAGGTATATTCGATTACGCCGCCTAAACGGCTAGAGATGGTCATAACTATGAGTGGCAAATTTATTCGCCTCAAAGAGTTCTACAAAAAAGTCCGCGACAGCATATGTCTATCTACAAAGGTTTACCCACATTATTGAAAAAACGTTATTAAAAATAGGAGTGTTAAAATACGTAAATTTAAAGAACCTCATTTAGGAAGGGAAAAAAACCAATCGTCAACAAATGTAATATTTTCTTTTTTTGTTTGGTGCATTTAACAATGACTAAAAACATTTTTAAATCGTAAAATTTAGACGAATGGTATACATTTTAAAAGCGTCCTATTGAAGTGGTGCAGTCGTACTGGCATCGTTGTGTCTTGCTTCGGAAGCGAAAATTCGACCTGCGAGTGGGTTCGTAGGTCTAAAAAGTAAAGAAATAATTCCGGGCAAAGCCGGGTAATCAGCTAGTACATTCAATAATTTTATTCTTTGGATCCCACCCATCTGTTCCGTATTTTTGAAATGTAGTTACGACAGAACTGATTATCTATAGTAATAGATGAAATTTCAGTTGCTTTTTCCTTGTAAATTTTTAAATTTTAATCTCGTTGTCGCCTTGATTCCAGATATGAGATAGATTTTGATGAATGACATACTCCGTATTATATTTTGGGGTATATCGTTTTTAATTTTTGTACTATAGTTCATCGTATACTTTAAATGCTTTTATTTATTTCTTAACCAACAACCTTCGTATCAAACCTTTTTAAATGTAAAGAATTATCAACATTAAAAGTTTAATTTTTCGCGTTGAATTGACACTGTGAATATCATTTAAATTTTTTATATTTTCGTATCGTATCATGTAATTTTAGAATGTTCTTTTTTGTAACTTTTAAGTCTTAACAAATGCTACGAGAACTGTACATCTTCCACATAGCATGTATCGGTCAGAGTGATGACGTAACTAAATTTGTTTCTCTTTCTTTTGTTTCAGGTAAACAATCTTCTTCCAGAAATTATCTATGTGGATGTTACTGGTAGTTTCGTAAGTGAAGATATTCTCTCTATAAATACTTTTTGACTCCATTGGAATGTTTTTTTATGAATCTACATTTATTGGTTTTGCAATTCCTCACCCATAAATTTGGCAGACTTCACTTGCGTACGATTTCCATTAGTGTACATGAGACTTTCGAAAAGGAGAAAGGGAATCATAGAGTGGTAGCTTTTAAGTACGATTCTACTCTGGAATGAGTCCTTTGTAAATCAGGATCATGATGCAAACCTGAAGGAGGAGTAACGGGTCAATGCTACTCAAAAGTTTGAAACCAGTTAGGCAGTCCCTTGATTCGATATTAAAAAGTAATGTGTCTAAGGTCAGTTAACTTAACTAGTGTGTACCGATTTATTCTTCATAGTCTTGTTATTGAAGATAAATTGATCAGAACAGTTGTAAAGGTATTGAAACTCATGCGTCCATAACAAGAAAATATTTTTCCTGTCTTAAACATGGAACTCCTAAAAAAGTATCCTAGTATCTATGAGTTTCGTCACCCGAGGATAATAGATTATAAGTTCATACACCGGAGTAGTACTTATGACAATGGATTTCGACGCATGAACTGACCTTTTCTTCCCTAATAATTAATTTTGACAAATTAATGTTTACTTTCGGAATATTACGAACACGTGTCGAGCCTTATACTAGCGTGGAATAGTTGTCATTGTGATGTGTGGTTCAAGTGCAAGTTATTAAAATTTATTCCTTTGTGTGTAGGTGTTCAACGATGTGGACGATAAATGTCTCCAGAAAATGTCAGAAATGTCTACGAGTTCACAAAGTTCTTAACGTTCCTTCAGTGTTCTTGAACCAAGAATGAGATTCGTAAAACTCAAGAGAGTATTCGGGTAAATTTTGCTATAAATCTACCACTTATAAGGCTCCAACAACAATTCTTGTTTATTCCTGTTACGTCATGTTCGTGGAAGGCGATAATGTATGTTAATCAACTTCCGTGTCCTGCTTAATTCTATTCCCTGTGATGTACGAATGGAGTGAAGACATGAATTAAAACGACCTTCCCCGAATTTACTGAGCCATTCCCTTGTATGTGCCCATTCCATTCGCTTCCTTATGTTTCCAAAACCTTACACTTAAGGATGTTATTACGAAGCGAATACTATCAAAAAAATGGGGATGCGAGTATTAATTAACGGGTTTGTACTGTTTCTCCAGAACAGCTTTACTATTTTGCGAGTTACATTGTAATTATTATTAAACTGTGAATTTTATTGAAGGTGAATTGTTCTTTTTTATCGCTTCTTTAATTGGATTCTGTTCATTTCTTTGATAACTCTTCGTCAAAAGTTTCCTAGTTGATAGAAACCAGTAAAGGGAACCCTGAAGGATCAACGGAATGTGCTGATATTGTTTTTTTTCAAAGTTTATCTATGTGAGACTCTCCGCTCGTTTCTCATCACATTTTAATAATCGTGACACGTAACATGTAAAAACGTAACGAATCTGGAATCGAGACTGGTATCTCGTAAAAATCACAAGAGTGTTGGCCACTGCACTACTCATTCGCCTTCCGCAACTTTTATTAATTTTCTACTACAGGACGTAGTAATCCCGTCTCTATGTGTTGATGTACGGAAGAAAATGTGTAAAAAGTCTTCACATGTCGGTGCGTCTGGAACAGGTACTCCAGGGCACATTGCATGTGAGCCGCTGTATGGGGATGTGTCCCATGTCTTCCGAATATTAGACCTTGATGGAAATGGTCCTCTACTGCCGAAAGCGAAAGGGTGGTATAACGATAAGCACCCCTGTAATGGTTCTCTTTAGATGGATGGTCAGTCACCATTTGCATCTGATCATACGTATCACATTTCTTCGTGTGTGGGTACACGGATGTATGCTATGCATAAGATGTAAACCCAACTTAATATTACAGAACAGTTATCAGCATTGCCGTGACTTCTCCGGGAGTTGAAACTTCTTCGGGAGTTGAATAAATCTATTAATTTTACGAGCACATGCAACGATTCATGTTTATAAAAAATTAAAATATCTGAGTATAATAAGTTCCCTAATTCCGAAGTTGAATCACACCCCCTAGAGATCGCCTCTTATCACCTAGGTTGTAAATTCATGTCTAAAAATGTTTTCAACAATTGTAAAATTAAAAACTTTTCCCTTTTGAAACCCCTCAACATTGGAATTTTGTAGTGGATGAATTCTATCTAGATTCGTATTAGAACTGATCGCGCGTGTTTTTGTTCTTAAGTAGTAGTACATGGAAAAGTAAAAAAAACCAAAGACCAAAAGATGTGCAAATAGGTGCGGTAGCACATTTGATAAGCAATGCCCGTATTTCGATCTTAAATAATATTAAAGCATTGAACTTTCCATCTTATTGGATAGGAGGAGGAAATTACTATACTTGTTTCTTGCAGCCATGTCAAGTTTTTTTAAAGATATATCTTTAAGTTTTTGTAAACTGCCTGAGCCAAAACGTGCCCAAAATTTTCTGCAAAATATTTTTGCTTGTTTGTGAAGTAAATAATTACTTTTGGAATAGGGTGCACTATATTTGACTATCATGCTCAATAGCTCATGAAGTAGACATTGAGATACTTAATGAATAAATGAATATTTAATGTTGTGTATCAACCACGTTCAAATCAAATATTTCGACAGTTTACATAATTGAACAACTACCAACAATAATTTGGTAAAAATAATTTATGTTTGTCATGTACTACCTGTGTGCCGAAACATGAAATTAAAAAATATTTTTGGTGACTTCTATTTAATTGGTTTGGTGTTAAAATCGTTATTCATCCATCAGCATTGAAGTACCCCCTAAGGACCCCGTTTCTAAGTATAACACGGACTTAATCGTTCAGACTCATGTTTTCCAAATTATTGTTCACATTCCGACAGTACGGAGATGTAAACGATAATGTCAGGATGTTTTTACGAGTGGTTCTTGTGAAATCATTCTCGAACACAACACACAAATGTATCATTAAGCATAAACTGAAAGAGACAAGCAGAGAGTTTTAAATGTGTGTAATTGAAAGGCGCTGGGTCAAGAAGGCTGCCTGGAGTCACTGTTTACTCTGAGTGACTACTCTGGTCCTCTCGAACACAAGAGTGAGCAAATGTTAGTTCGGACGATCTAGAGTAAACTATTCAGAAATGGATTATGAGGAGGAGAATGAAAATCTGAACGTTTCTAACCATACAAAAATCTTTTTACGAACACAAATGTTATATTTTTAACTTCTGGAGTTTTTGTAGATACCAAATGTTTTCAAATTTTATATTTTTATATTTCATTCTTTCATTGTTGTTATCATTTAATTTTTTTGTTGATATTAACAACCAATTGGTTCATTTTTGTATGAATATATGAAGTCCTTATGAGTAAATGTATCATTGGATTTATGTTTATATTGCTTCCTACGTGTACAGAATTGACCGTCTCACATCTAAGAAATATTATTATATAATTAATTTAAGCTTATCGAAGAATTACTTATTAAGGTTGATTGTTAATGTTTTTTTGCAAGATTGGAATATATTAGCTTTATTGTTCAGAAGAACTATTTGATATATTCACACTACATATTAATGTTCTTAACCTTCTTATGTCGAACGATTAGTTAAAGATGTTCAAAAGGATAGAATGTCATGTAAAGAACGATTAGTTGTGCAAAAATGTTCTGTGTGAGTATTGATACAATTAATGTTAATGACCTATAAGATAATCTTGTTATATTTTTAAAATTGGTGGGTTTGATAATTCGTCGATAACTGAAAATCTCTGATGTGCTAACCCACTTTACTTCCAATTATGTCTTGTAGAGGTCTTTCTTAAATGTTATAAATGTGTGGTTTTTCACGTCGTTTCTCCCTGAAATATCCACGAGAGTTGATTTCAGAATACCCACAGCCCACTCAAATCTGCGAAAAAAGGTTTTGATGTGAGATCCAAATTCAGAGGAAGGAGAGGATTTTTCCAAGTCATTGGACGTGACATCCATCCTTTGCATACTGTAAGGTTGGGATGTCACTTCCAGTGGTTTGGAGAAATCTTCTCCTTCCTTTGAATTTCAATTTCACTGTCAATCCTAAAAAACTAGCATCCGTAGTATACAAAAATTGAAGAACGCTCGGCCTCCGCATAGGGTCTCCGCGTCTCTTTGGCGTGTCCATCGCCCACCGACGCGCCGTTCGGCTAGTTGGGGCTTCCCCACCGGTCCCCTGCCCCGCCACAACCCCACCCTTTCTCCTTGGTCGGTCATCTTCTTCAGCCGGTCACCGTCGCATCGTGGTCTGCGCGGGGCCTTCGTTGCGTTTCGAGAACCGGCTCTCAGCAGCCTCTGGGCTCCGGAAGGCATCAGCCTCTTTCCCCTCCACCCCCCGCCACCACCAACAGACTCTGTGATGGACGCGCTCTTATTGTGCGTTTCACGTACGTTGGGTCCATCCACGTAGAACTATGGATTGCGCACTGGAACGTCGGCTACAATTTCTTACTGCACAGGAGTGAACATCACTTTGCGACAGAAACTGTAGAAGAAACAAGTATTTTGTATTATTAATTTTTGAAGGGACAATTTTTTCCGACTGCTGATATCGATAGCAAATATACGGCGCAGCGTGGATGATCTTACCAAACTGAAAGAAGAACCAGGTTGTTTAATTTTGTACCGTCGATGGTATCATATAAACGTTTACATGGAACTGGAGTTCTTTGACTAAGATATATGACAATCATATCTACACTTCCCAGTAAAAACGATAAACAGATAAGCAGACAGGATTTTGCTAAAGGATCTGAGAATGAAATAATCTCTTACAATGGCTTGTATTTTTTTATTTAAAAAATTTATATTAATAAAAACTCAGTGCCAACTAAATCAAGATGCATACATTAGATCAACAATAGTTTATGTAACTTAATTCAAGACAATTTTAAATTTTCAGTATAATTTTTTAAGGGATAGGGTTGTTTGGACCCTCTGAACCCCTTCCCCCATTTGACTACATCCTTGGAGTGAATTATCGTATCAGCCTTGTAATCAAATCATCACGTTGAAAAAGTTACATTTCTCTACACAGTTCAATTGTGATAATATTTCATACTTAGCGTGTCTCCTCCCTTGAAGTTGGGAAACTATTCCCCAACGGTACTAATTCACTTCAAATATAATACCAGGAGGAAAGAAGCAAATCGTGAATGTGTAGTATGTATGACTTGTATTAATAGGATACAATGAATACAGCTTAAAGTTGTCAACTTTGTAATTTCATCTTGAGAGGTCGTCCGACAGTGACACTGAACTCTCGAAACAGCCTGTGCCGAAGGATCCTGCCACAGGAAAAACCTGCTTGTAAAGAGAGCGAACAGAAATAAAGTGGTTCTGGAGATTTAATTAAAAACGCAAATACTGCTTGCTACCTTCCGCATGCATGCACTGTGTACAAGCTAGATATAATATACGTCCTAGCATCAGTCATGAGCCGTTATCTCAAACGCTTACACAATGCATTCTACGACGCTAGTGAATCTCACGACAGAGGAGTCTATAAATTTTATTTCTATATTTACTCATCTACTTTAAAAAGATTCTCTGACATCATAACTTTAGGGACAACTTGCACGTTCCCTTTAAATGAAGTTGTTTATTTGGGAGTTTTTTCTTTAATTTTTGTTAAAGTAATAGTTTCTGAAAAATATTTTAACTTCTTAAGATCATATCCATTGTTCAGATACGCTACATCATTTTTTAATTGTGAAAAGTACTCTCAAAATTACTTAAACTTTTCCCATTGTCACCTCTTCCTTATTAATTAATCGTTTTCAAAACAAATTATGAGATGGAAATTGTCTTGAAATCTCCATAAAAAGTGTCAAATCAAAGTTAATTTTTTGTCAACTTAGCGGATTAATATTTTATGAGTATATTTTTGTTGCATGTCTACAGAGTTAATTTACTTCTCATCTTAAAGGAGATTCCTGACGTAAGATTGACACGCAGTTCTTATACCTATATGATTAAATAAATACACTTTTCAGTGTCAGCTGCTGAGTGCTTTCTCTTCGCCAGTTAAACTTACTAGACTTCATTCCCATCATCTTTGCTAAAGTACTTTCTTTACAATAATTATATATAAAATGGCTGCATTATTTATATTCATGAAAAGGTTTATGAATAATTTATGTTGAATTATATATTGTTTCATTCGTGAATAATCGTTGCGTGAAAGGAACGTTGTTTAACCGATTTTTTGTCAGTAGTACTTCTATCAGTCATGCTCTCCTAATTCATCATCCTTACTTACTTGCTATAAAATATCCTTTAAATTACTAACTCCTTCTCCTCTGTCTTACTCGTTCTTTTATTTACTTTCTCATCTACTTTCCTTTCTTTCATCCTCTCCTTCGTCTTTTTATGTCAACTAGCAGGATAGTAAATTTCGAGTGCTGTTTGTTCCTACTTTTTTATTTAAAATCTAGAACTCCTCTGTAATCAACATAATTCATTGAACTAAAAAAATTCTGCGGATGAGAAAAACAATAAGCCACAAATCATTTTTATTAGCTCTTGATTATCATTTATTATCACATTTTGTAATAATTTGTTTTGTTTTTATTTTCTCCACTCTCTTCGCCCAGAGGAGCGTTGTGTTGACCTAGCCTTATTTAAGGTTTTGTCCCAGCAAGCTCACCGGTGGGTTTTAGTCCCCAGATTCTCTTTGGGACTTCGCCATAGCCAGGCTCTGACCATGATTATCTCCTAGGCATTGACAGCTATGTGTCAATATAATGTACAATTCAATGTTTTCTTATGGGCAAATTTGGAGATTATTTTCTATTTTTAACGTTATAATGTGTGCTGGGTATAAATAAAGTTCTCTGGTATGCACATTTGAATAAAAATTTACTCGATGAAACAATACTTAATTATTTAGTTTGAGAGTACTAAACAATGTCGTACCAAATGTGAATAGCTTGTAGTTTTATTATATTGATGCCATAACAAACTTTATTCTGCATTTCATTTTCAATCTTCAATTATCATTTCGTCGTTGCGAAACAAACCAAAAAACAAGTGCATAGACTTCATCGACCTTTGGCCAAAAGTGATTCGCCACCGTTCTACGATTGTGGTGGGACATTGAGTTCTCCAGGAGCATTGAAATCACAATCTCACCGTAGAAAATATCATCGCAAAATTCGTTTCTTTACGCGTCCGCAACTTATGCTGTAAGTGTTTGAGTGTTTTGAAGGAGGCGCATAAAATTCAGTTGTGAGAGGCGAGGTTTCTGGGGTCTCACAGGTGGCAGTGCGGACATCGAAACCGGTCCTCCGGCGTCGGAATGCGCCTCCGGGCTGCAAACGGCGAGGCTCCCGTCGCCCGAGCTGCGAACCCCGTACTCACACGCACGCACTACAACAACCGGAGTATTTTCAGCAAGCAGTTGCCGGGCTGTGAGATGGGCACTTTACAGATTGCGGTGGATACATCGGGAAAAAGAAACTTTAATTTATGCGTGTTAAGTAACCAACCAAAATTTTGTCAAACGTCCTTCTGAGTAGTTCTAAATGTAATCGCAGGTGTAGCCAATTGTGAACGTAACGTTCGTGCTGGGTTCTCCCGAATTCGATCACTAAATATTTAGCAAGACATTAAGATTTCAGTAACTCGCTTTTCTGTCATTTCCCAAACTCCTTGCAGACGAGTTGCCATTCTTACTATTGTTTATTTAATAACGATTATCGTAGTGCTCATCTGTCTCTTATTGCCTCCTGCTCTAGGACATGAATAGAATCATTTTCTTCCGCAGGGCCTCTTTACGGATAGAATCACAAGAATCGCTCTGAAAAAACTTATGAAAAGATGGAATTTTACTATGAAAGTGAAATATTACAATATAGGTTCGAAACGGTTAATAGTTTGACTTACTCATAAATTTTTATTTTGTTTGTGTATTATACATTGTAGTTTTTAATAAATATTACTATTCATTACACTACTTATTGGATTCCTTTTTATCTTCTAGTGTTTGTCATCTCACACTTCACTCATAATCATATTTGATGTTTATTTTATGTATTATGTCTAACGAAGTGGCTAATGCTATAAAACACGTAACTTCTGAATGTAAAATAAATGCATAATATCTTCAATCGGATGTGAATTGTTAAAGAAAACAATTCCTAAGCTTGACATTGTAGTTCACTTTTTTTAAAACAATAAAATGAATTATGAATGTACAAATAAAATGAATGATTCTTAAAATAGAAAGGAAGTTACGATTTAAATAGAGACGGGAATAGAAATAAACTTGGAATTATTTCTGTGACTAATTTAACGCGATGATCCTCGTTTGTAGCGACACCAGCACGGGAGGGGAGACCGTAAAAATCTCAAATACTTCCTCTTTTTCGAGACGAGTCCCCGATAAAATCGCCGCCGCGGAAACTCTCCGTATAAGGCCGGTACTCGTTTGACCACTTGCATACGTTAAATAGATTATCAAGAGACATTCACGACTAACGGCATTTAGCGTGGGTTTGCCGCGATCAGCGCGCATTAGCACCGACGCGCACTGAAACGCGCGCTTCATTCGAAAATCCTTTTACGCGTATCTCCGGCGCGTAGATAGGGACCCGGTGTTTTTACACGCGAGACTAAGAATAGTGACGACCAGTCACAGATATTATCTTCAGAGAAGATGCTTTCACATTACCATGAATGGTGAAGGTATTGTGAGCATGATTGAAATCTCTAGGAGGATTTGCATAACGAATTAGAAAATGGTAGTTTGTTGCCGTAGAAAATGGATAACTGCTTTACGATAGCTATTGTTAAATTAAATTATGTCTCTCTCTGCCGTCGGGCGTGGAAGAGGTAATAGAGTTCGTGAATTGTGTTCGTTATTTTTTAATTCTGTCTGGAAGTGAAGTGATGGGGATGAAATCAATCCTAGACCTTTGTGGGTTTTATGACACTTTCGCGTTCCAGGTATATGTTTATGCTCTCTTCTTGTTATAGATATTCTTTATGACTTTGTAATTTCTTTGAACAATAATTTTCAATTAACAATTTAGCATTAGACATTTTATAATAAGAAATATAATTCACTCTTAAAATGCTTATTTAAAACGCGTAACAATCTTTCGTAAAAAAATCTCTCATTCAGTATGACGTATAATAATATAACGTAAATAATAATCATAGTAATAATAATAAAGAGAATAAAATTTTAAGTAATAGTAATAATATTATAATAATAGTAAAAATTTCCGAATCAAAATTTTTAAAAAATTATAATTTTTAATTTGTACTAATAATCATAAACGACTGTACATACACATATTCATAACAATTTCTACTAAAGAAGCGAAGCAACAGATGTAGAACAATTTTTAAAATAAAATATACAATATAATTAAGACCAATACGTGTTGACAAAACGTATTATTAAAAGCATCACATTATTGTAATTGTGCCTTAAAAAACCTGCAAAAAAATCATATTTTTAATATAGTAAATATCAAATGATAGAAGAATGTTTATCTATGTGCTCTATTGTATCACATCTGAATACGAGGAATATTTTATACGTGAAATTTGTGAAAATCGTAGCCATAATAGATGGAAAAATTTCTAAATGATATAAATTCATGCTGAGATTCATCAATTGATTTTTTGCTGCTGTTAATTTTCCATTACAGTTGCTTGCAAAGAAAATAGTCTGTTTCCATTTTCGTATTGGAGTATTTCTTGCAGGTGTATTTCATTTCATTTAGAAACGAACGTTCCAAATGAAATGAAATACATCTGCATGATAGTAAGTTCGAGCAAGGTGGACGCAGTCATTGATATCAATTGGTCCTTGGGAGTGAGGCAGCCGCGGATAAACATGAATCCGAGCTACGCACAGCGAATACACGATTCCACGAGCGGCCGAGGCAATGGCGTGGGAAGAGGCTGATATCTGGAGAACGCGGCGAGCCATTCGTGGAAGGCGCGGGTTCCGAGTCACACACCGTGTTTGGGAACAGGCGCAGACAGATAGACATCCTACTGCTGTATATGGGTATTGGTAGCACAGAATCTTTTCTCGATTTAATGCTTGCTTAGGAAACATTCGTGTGCGATAGAACTCTGTGTAAACATGTTCGAAAAATGCTATAATTCAAACATTTTTTAGGTTGAAAGCTTTTGTGATGATAAACTTTATAGCCAAAAATTTAATTTTTGGGTATAGTTAAGGTTAAATTTATTTTTAGGTATAAAGCAAAATTGATTACTCTTAAGATTTACTTTTTTTTCATTATGATTTCTTTTAGACTCGACATCATGCTTGACTCCTAGCTATAGAACAGGGACAATGCGGTAAATTATAAGCAGCCCACTTCTCCTAAAATCCAGAATTTGATAGTATGTATGCACTATCTTGAAAATGATGTGGTATCGCCAGCTGAACAGATTGAAGTTTTATGGAGACTTGCACACTAAAATATGTCATTTTGGTTAAAAGAGAATGAATACTAAAAATGTAATTCCCTTGGATGTACGGCAAATTTTCCAACAACAGTTAGGAAAGGTATTGCAGACTCATGTAACCAAAATTCAACAAAATCTGCAACGTGATGTGCGATATTGTTTAATGTTCAGGGAAAGAAAAAGGGTCATTTTAGGACAGACAATGTAGGAATTGCCAAGACTATTGTGTAAGACATAAGTTTTACATTATTGTAAATAATTTTGACTAAGATGTTTAACAGTAATTCCAGACGATCCAGTAACTTAAAGCTATTGCAATCTCTTCAGTCCTGTGACGTTTTACAGACTTAATTTGAAACATAAACAGTGGTCATCCTCAAAAATTTTGTAAAAAAAAAATCGAAGATTTTTCTTAAATCTTTTCTATGATATATTTTGCACTGGTAACTAATTTGTATCAAATTGCTTACAAATTAATTATTAATTTAAAAACCTAGATTAATATATGTATTAGCAGCCGATAAGCTGTTCTATATTTTATGATTGTATTTTGGTGAACACGTATGGTGTATTTATAATAAATATAAACAAATTGAATGAATAAAAAATTAACAACACAATGTTTTCATGTAATCAAAGTCATCCCATTAATAATGTGAAAGCAGTTGTCTGTGAAAGAAAATCAAAATGAATTCACCCAAAGCTTCTCCTCCCTCTATAATTTTCGCTTGATTCATTGGGGAAATATAATCCTCATGCTGGTGATCCTTCTACTCAAAACAGCATTAAGATCAAGGCTCCAAAATGAAGTGCAGCTGCAATGAAACGTAAGAGAAGAGTCAGCTGCCTGCTCCCACTTATGGCTTATTTTGACCACGCATGAAAAACAAACCTAATATGCATTTATTTGAATGCATGTATTCAATTTACTGTTGTTAGTGATTCGGAGTTAATTAGTTCCTGCTAAATATCCTCCATTTATAATCCAATGATATACTTTTCTCCACTTTGATCGCATGAATTAATTTTCTCTTAGCAGTTTTAATAGTTGTGACAGTGGTTTTCTCTTTGAATGACGTCACCTAAACTTATTTATTTAATTACTCTGTGGGTTCAAGCATCAAACAAAACATTAGCGAAGACTTTTTCTATAATTGTTTCCATTCCTTGGAGATTCAATAATTATAATACGATGAACATCACACAGCGAGAAATTTTAAATGAACGAAAATGTAATCCTTCTTGATATACTTCTAAAGTTTGTTCACAAAGTTTGTTCTAAAGTTCTAAAGTACAGACCATAGCGAAAAAAAAACTGTCGTGTAAAGTGCGTCGGTATATCTGTGTAATACAAATATTTTAAGAGTGTATTGCAACATTATGTCGGATTGACTTGAATAACTTGAAAATTCGCCAAAAACATTGAGTACATTCCTATTACCACAGTCTCTCGTTTCCTTTAAATTGCTCTCTTCAACTTAGCTGCACTATGTTCTGTGATGCTTTATGTTTTGTTGATGTGTAGCATGATCTCATTGATGCTAATCTGATTCGCACATTCAAATGAAATAAAAGGTTGACGGAATACAAAAGTGAAGGATTTACGTTATTCGTAAACATATTTCTTGAGTATAAAACCGGCGATATTTCGTACATCGCACATACACTACAAGACCGGTACCATAAAAAATGGCGATTTTGAACTATGATTTTTTCAATTGCTCCCAAAATGAATCTAGTTTATAAAAGGTATCTGTAGTATTAATTGAATATCTTATATATGTGTACCAAATATTACAGAGAGGTAAAGCAAACAAAGTGAAAACTTATAACATAGGAATTACTTATACGTAAGTCGAATTTATTTTCCTTTTTGCTTTGCTACAATTCCCAAACAAATGAATTCTTGTGACAAGTTCATTCTTGTTATCAGTTTTTTTTCTCCTACGCTCTTCCTTGTTTCGTTCCAATGGATGGGTTTACGAATGCCAACCGCACATTGAACACTAAGAGAATCCTCTGTGTACATCCAAACGCGTCTAATTAACAATTACGAGGGTTGATGATTACTCGCTTCGGAATGAAGGACAGAAGGCAATGACTGCCTGTGGTCAGACGATCGTCTAATGGTGCACCACAGCTACAAGGCCGAGGCCATCTTGGAGCAAGGCCGTATACAACATTAGACGAAGACTTCAGCCAGGGGTGTATAAACACGGAGGGAAAGGTAATTTTTTCATGGTTTCCAAACCTAACAGCTGGATGATCCAGCTAATTGCTCGGATGGCAGTCATGTTTATTTAAAACGAAATGGACGCATTGTTCTTTTATCGATCGTAAATAATATTTAAAATGGTGCCAACATCATAATGACACAAATGAATTGAAAAAAATCTACCGCAGTAGGACCTTTTATATCTCGTGGTCACGAGGCCAGCGTGCCAGAGGTCTCTTTATCACGGAACCATTGTAGAGAAAGCGAGTGATATGTTACCAATATACATTACAATCCACATACACTTATAGTTATCAGCATGAAGTTCTGAACTGAAATGAACTCTTTCTAGGATAGAATTTTGCTACAAATTACAATACGACTGCAATGTACTGCAGTTATAACAATTGACATAAAAATCGTATGAACTAACACATTGACTCAACTGCAGAATAATACGTATTTTCTATAGTAAAAGAAGTAATACAAATATTCTTCTTCAAAATGAGCTCATTTTAGATCTTCATCCAAAAGTACAAGTCTGTGTTTCATCAAAATCGGTGTAGCAGTCAGTACCAGAAAAAAATCCAGAAATCTACTTAGGTATATATCTAAGTATAATTATTCCTAGCTTCATAGTGTAGTATTCATATTGTTGCCCTTAGTTTTATTTTTATTTCTTACGAATTGATGTTTTCGAAATGAAACCAAACTCAGTTCGTTTCTCCAGTCAGAAGGAACAGAAGTGCGAAAGTTTCATTTCAATCCGATCCGTAGTTGTTACGTGAAGCTTTGTTGAACAAACTTTTTGTAAAGGCCGCCTGAAAAGATGCCATACTTTGATACCATCTTATTCACAAGAAAACATTAAGAATGTTGCATGCAACGTTATAAGCCAATAACCGTTGGTGAAGATAAACAATCTGTTAATCTTTTATATTTACTAAACGTTTTAAGAATTACATTTGTTACAGAAATAATCTTAATCATTTATTAATTTGCACTGGAAGTATTGATATTGTTAATGTGAGTCACAAGTTTCCGTCATGACCTTTGAAGAGTACGAGTTGTGTTAATTTTTATTATTTAATGAACATCAGTAACATTAAACACCTTCTTTCATAAAACATCGGGAGCAAAGTTGCGTCAGGAGATGCAAGTCTTTGAACATATCCAAATGCTCGACCGCTCAAATTCTTGCAGATTAATGTAACTGAAACAACGCAGTTAGTTAAAGAGTACGAAATTAGGATCAACCTTTAGTAGGCGCAGGATTTCTTTACTCTTAGTATCTATATTAATGAACTTTCTGTAGTTCTTTGCGATCATATTCCTATATACGAGTAATATAATTCTGAGATTTATCTGTTGTACGGTTGCTGACATATTTCTCCGTTCATATTACGTGCGATGTTTATAAAAATAGCCACATGTTGTAATTTGAGTCCTACCAAAGAATTATTAGAGATATCACGAAAATGAACAATATTCAAAATTGGAGGATAGATATTTCTGTATCTTGGCACTTGAAGAATGTGATAAGGGATGTCGCCATCATCAAATTTCGGTCACTGAGAAAGAACTGGTACTCGTTGATGACGAGATAGTAATGTCGTGGAAGCCATACTGGAAGTTTCCTAATTTTAAAGAATCCTAAAAACTAATCTGGAATTGATCTGACTGTTAGATGTAATTGCGTGGGTTCTTGCACTCGTCAATCATTTTCGGTGGTGGTGGTTCAAACCACGGGTGATTAAAAGTGGAATTCTAGTCGTTCAAGAATATGAAAGAGTCTTACAATTTTATTGGGAGTTGACCAGTGGTGTAACGGTTGGGGCACTCACCTACCATCCTTGGATACAGTGATTTAAACTTCGGTTTATCCAAGTGGAGTACGTCAAGGTGGAAGAAGAGGATATGAATAAGCTTTACTGGGGGTACTTCCGAACACAGAAAAGCAGGATCCCTTGTCTCATTTGTCTCTTCATTCAGCTCGTTACAATGAATCCGGTTTCTAAGAATCCTCAGAAGTAAGCGCTCGATTGGCTAAAATTATCTGTGGAAAACCACCATTGAGTTATCTCCCTCTACAAAAAGGTGCACGATAAATAAACATTGGGAATTGAATTTCAGTTCTCCTGTCAACACCTCCACATTATTGTACTAAGCATCTATTGCTCCTCATGACATCAAAACAAAAAATATCTTCCCGCTACTGTAATCAGGGGCGGATCCAGCTAGTGATCTGGGGGGGGGGACTTTGTTAACTTAGCGCTCCCCCCCCCCTCCCGATAGTTTCGTCTTCCGAGGAATCACTCATTTTATTAATAGTGTAAATAAAATATATTTATGGCAGAGGAAGTATTTATTTTGTTGTCAGTCTTGCACATGCATTTGTGTGGTTCGTTTGAAATGCACCTCTGTAAAGAATAACATTGCACTGCACATAAAATCCTTTACCATACGGGACGAAATGCAAATCTCGGAGATGTTAATAAGGAACAGAGTTCTAGATATTGTAAATCAAATTAATAAAATATTTAATGAATTCGTTAACGCGCTCCTTTAGTATTTTACAAAGTCAAGTCAGATTCCTTGGAGGTGGGGGGCGATCGTCACTGACTATAATAGAGCGTTCAAGCGGTCAATTACCCTCAGCTTGCCACCCCTGCCTCGAGCCTTCGAAATGACGCCTTCTCGCCCCTATCATCGTCGTCGCAGGACGTGAATATGATCTAACGACGGGTGGAGTCGTGTCTGCTGCGTTGGCAGAGCTCGTAAACGTCGGCGTAACTCTTAGTGCGAGCGCCGCTTCGCCGACGGAGGAGGCTCCGGTCAATTCTCATTGCAGCTCCACTTGGCGTACCGCAAGAAGTGTGATTTGGTACGATGCTCTTAGTGAATAGCGTAGACCTGGACTACTGCATAAAATGGTGACCTCACCATGGCTAACCTAAACCATGGTTTAAAAACCAGTTTTTTATAAGACAACGGTTTTTTCAAATTTCTTATTGTTATTACTTTATAATCATTTTACTAGATTAACTTTGACTTATACTTAGGACACTTAAATTTTAAAATGTTAGAGTTTATTGGTATTGTTATCCACTGTCAGTCGTAATTGTTCATATTCTGGATACCTCACAATAAAATGAGTGTAAGAAAAAAAAACTTAGTTTGGTTATTTTAATGAGATAAGGAATGAAAGTTTTTAAACTGTACTTTCACATTTTCTTGATGTGTTCTTGCAATTTGAGTTAATGCTTCCCGACAAAAAAGTGACTGCGCTAAGTATTATCGCTTATTAACATTTTCAATAACTTTCTTTTTTTAGTGAGATTTCCAGATACATTTGCGGTTGAATCCATGTTTTCAAGTCTTTGCCTTATTATTTATTTATTTCTTTAATATCTTTTGGCGAGGTTCAGACCATGAGACCTGCTCCTCCACCTAACCGTTGGACTTGGGTAAGGGTATGGGGAAATATATGTTGGGTTGCCGGGGAACTTATGGTACCGAGGCGACATTTGTCTGGAGTACATGACGGAAACCCAAACTGAAAACCTCACCTATTTCGGCCGAACAGTGTTTGAACCCACGCTCTACCGTTCTGTGGGATCGTGGAATCGAAGACGTTACCACTAGACCACCGCCTTACACATATAAAACCATAAACACAACATTCCGAACCTATACCCCAGGTTTCTCTTCCTTTAAACGGAACACAATTAAAAACTGTTACGAATACAAAATTCTTAGGTGTCCATATTGAAGACAACCTCAAATGCAATTGTCACGTTGACAATCTATTTTCCCAATAAAGCAAATTGTGTTACACATTCCGAATCTTAGTTAACGTAGTTAGTCCATATATTTCCCGTTGCAAACGTTTACTCCTATTTACGTTACGGCGTTATCTTCAGGGGCAATTCTGCCCAGAGCATTCAAACTTTCAGAATTCAGAAGAGGTTAGTTCGGATAATTAGTAAATCTCACCCCCGAAACTCTTGTAAACCTTTATTTAAGAAATTAAATATCTTAACACTTCCCTGCATTTATATTTATGAAACGGTCGTATTTGTTAAGACCGAATTACTGAAGTGCCACCCTAGCTTCATACGAAACAGTCTCGTTCACGAACACAATACTCACAATAATATTAATATTAATCGTCCTAGAGTGTCAACCACTCTTTGCCAAAAAGAACCATATCATTCGGGAATCGTTCTATATAATTCCCTGCCCAAAAATATAAAATATATTACGAAATTGAATCTCTTTAAATCCGCGGTTGAAAGCTACCTCCTGCACCAGTCCTTCTACAATGTAAAATAATTTATTGATTTTAATAAAAGTTCAATCCGTCTTGTACTTTATCACTCCATTGCTGTAGCACTTTTTAAATAACTTCTAAAAATTTCAAAAACTATTTCTTGCATGATTGTGCTGTCTTATGGCTCATATTAATTAAGTTTTATGTGTTCTCAACTTTGGCACGGTTGTGTACATCAATTCTGTAGCCCCATCCTGGCCCGGGTTTTCCTTCGGTTTTCCTTCGGGTAGGCTGATTTCTTATATATGTTCTCTAGGCTTTGTCTAGGGGCGTGTTAATTGAAACAAGAAATCGAGAATTTAGTGTTATTTCAATTCTTATGATTTTTAAACACTATACTCAGAATAATCTATAGTTCGATAATAACTTGTACATGTAATTTTTTGCGTAAAATTACAAACATATTGACATTCTATTAGTATTATAACTCGCAGCTAACTTTTTATCTTATGTAGGAATTTTTGCTTAATTTTTTCAATCCACCTCTGCCTTAGGGCCCTTGATCGGAATTAATGGGATGGTCGCTTGCTTGCTTCCGGAGAGTAAATTAGTTTATTGTCCTCCACGTGGTCATACGCAGTTTGTACTGCTTTTTTGACAATAAATTTATTTTTTTTGTGGGTCGTCTTTAAGTGTTTAGACCATTAAATTTATAAGTTAAAACATTTTTTGAAAGTTGGAGCTAATGCTCTCCGACATGGAGAAAGACAGTTTCCTTTTCTAGTTTTATCCAAGCTTTTTAATACATAAAATGAAGTTTCACTTGCGATATTTTTAGTACTATTTTAACTCAAATTATTATTAAATTTTTTGGTATGATATTCATAAATCAAATCAGTAACTATATACATATACTAGTGCACATGGTGGAATAAACCAAAAACCGTGTTTTGCTTTCTGATATTTTCTTTTCCGTTTCTAACCTCAATTCAACGCAAACCATTTTTAAACATTTTACTACACGTTTAAAACATATAATTTTTTCATTACTTTTTTACACAAGCGCTATGTTATTTTATTTATCACTCTTAACAAGGATGGTTTCACTCTTAACACGTGTACTCTTTCAAAACTCATAAATTATCTTCTATCGAGTGATCCTCTCTAGCATATTACATTACATTTTTTTAAGCATTTCTGATAATAAGATTTAGTAATAAATCATCCACAAAACGTATACAATCGATTCACAAATAACTCTACAATTAAAAACAAATTGTCGAGCAATAAATCTTGCTCTCGAAATGGCGGCGCCACTGGCACAATGGGCGAACAGAGCAGGCCGAGTGCTCGGGAAAAGCAAAGGCGACGACGTTCTTTTAATATGGATTTACGAGGTCGCGAGGATCCTCTTCTCGGAACGCGTTGCTCTTCGGATTCCCCCTTCTCCTCCTCCTACTCCTCCTTCACCCCCACGTCTCATATTCTTTACTTCTTTGCTCCTTTTACACAAGGGAAACATTTTGTTTGGAAGAAGAACTTACGAGACTCACGATATGTATCGGCCAAAGTAAGATTCCTACATTTCTTCCAATTTATAAAATAAAGATAATTTGGTGGATTTTCTTACTACAGAAAATTGTTAATCGACTAATTACTTGATTGCACATACATAACCCATTAGTAGTTATTGCAACTTATTTTACTGCATCCCCCAGGGATGCAGTAAAATAAGTTGCAATAGTAAGTACATCTAGTAAGTACGTGTTTGGCGAACACGGGGCCCCGAGCTGAGTCTGGCATTGCTTCCACTTACTTGTGCCAAGCTCCTTCTTTTCTCTTTTCTGACCTTCTTTGGTCACCTCTTGTTCTTTTCGATCCCGACGCTATTAGGGCTAGGGTATCTTTCATTTTCCTCNATGGCAAACACGGGGCCCCGAGCTGAGTCTGGCATTGCTTCCACTTACTTGTGCCAAGCTCCTTCTTTTCTCTTTTCTGACCTTCTTTGGTCACCTCTTGTTCTTTTCGATCCCGACGCTATTAGGGCTAGGGTATCTTTCATTTTCCTCTTTCTTCTTTTTTTATTTTTTTAAAAATATTTTTGGTAAAGTCGTGAGATATGTTGGAATTTGTGTTTTGAGTTGTAATGCAGGAGGGTTTTTAGTGGGTATGGCTGAGTCTTTCGGCGAGTCCCACACGCGGGGAGAGTCATGTTGGCTCTCCCTAGTGCGTAACTGCATTTTTCCTACCTGTACAAGTTTTAAGGGCTCTAATGACCTCGCTGTTGACGAGCCCTAAAGCCCCACAAAAAAGAAAAATATTTTACTGCATTTCTGTCCAACCAACCACACCCAATTCCGTCAGGAAAAACCTTGAGAACACTTCGCACTCTGTGGATGTTTGTTCTTCGCACTCTTTGCATTTTTCTACTGACAATTTCTCGAAAATTGTAACTGGATTGACAGCCAATATTCTCTGCTTTGTACGTAGCCGTTCTAGCAATTTCCCATTCGCGATAGCACTTCCGGAATTCTTGACGTAAAAATTGGCACAAGGCATTGTACTTCCTGGATTGCCGGTGTGATTTTGGTTTTGGTATTTCAAGATAGCACTACCCTTGGGAATTGGTGTCCTGTTATACACAATTATATGAATTGTTTTAAACACTGTATTAACACTAATTATATACTTACAGTAGACTTTCCGATATTGTTTCCGGTTCAATGTGCGTTCAAAAACAAAACAAGAAAATGAAGATAAACATATTTTGGTGCCTACTACAAAATTCTCATGTTGTAGAATTATATGTAAAATTCGTATAGGGTAAATTTTGCATCAATTAATTATTTTTAAAAAAATTTAAAATTAACATTAAAATATTGTTTCAGTGTCACGTTAATTAATTTTCATTTACCTTTGAATCAAATGTTAATGTATGTAAATAATAAAGTATTTGTTTTTATCTGTGGTTAAGTTTTATGTACGTTTCCTAATCATTAATTTTTATGACACAAGAAAAAAACTTTCGTTGTGATAAATACACATACGATGCAATTTTGCAGAAAAAAACAAAAAAAACAACTTAATAATTATTTATTTAGTTTTCGCAATTAATTTCAGAATTATCAGTGGAACAGAACCTTTAGATTTAAATTTTTATATTTTTTAAAATTATGATTCAGGTCGTATTCTGTTCCGTGAAAGATCGAGTTCGAACCTGTTCTTATTTTCGGCCAATTTTTAAAGTGAACACAAATGCTATAGAATTCCTTTCAATAATATTAAATATAATATTACCAATAGTATATGATAACCAGTTATCAGAGTTGTGGTAATAAATGTAGTATATAATGGTGAAATGATTATACGTTACTGAAGAAATAAATCCTGAGAGAACTAATTCAGAATCCATTACAAATATAGGAAAACTTGTCAAAGCATATGCAGTTTGTAACTGCTTTTTTGACAATCAATCTATTGTTATTATTATTATTAATATTATTAACGTTCACAAGCTTTAGGTACTCTTCCTGTGAAATACATGAAAACCGGTCCATAAGACTGATTACCATAACCTTTTCGATGCAAAATACCTACTTAAAGTTTCGAATGAGAATCATTGACTTCCAGTGTGAAACAAACCCAGGACAGGGATGAGATTTTGCCTTATTTTTCTGTAATAAAAAACTTTCTGTTCTTTCGGATGATACTATAGTGTATGTTTAATAGGGAATCCTTTCTTTGGTCTGGAAGAGACTAAAGAAATTCAACATGATGTTTAGCTGTTGTGCCATTAGAAACAGGGCTTAGTCCGTTTAACTGCATGAGATATATGGAACCTGTGATCGGATAAAACAGAATTCGTTAAAAAACTAATTTTAGTACATGTCCAATTTTCCATTGGACAGCAGTTTCGTGTCTTTGCTCCAACGTTAACATTTAGACCAATCAAGTTTTCTCCGTTCATGACTGGTATACTGATAGGCAAAGAGCATAAATCGTGCAGTTTATTTTCCGGAGTTTTATAGATTCTTTTAACATGAAACTGAACAGCTGATACGAAGAATAAATAGTTCCAAGTCTCAAATGAGGTTGATATAAAATATGTTGAGAACCATTTGTCTTATTTTAATGATCTTCATAGACCATTAACTGCTATTTTGATATTTGTATTATATGAATTGTTAAGGGTTGAACTTTATTGATTTGCATATTTTCGTTAATTGTTCCTCATGCAGCTCTTTTTGAATCCTACATAATTTGAACATGTATGTCCAACTATCTTGTAGAAGAATAAAACTAGTGGTGCAAAACCATTTTACATACGTTCTCATGCACTCCGTCCGTCTGCAGCATAGAGTGAGAAAAAATTGTATAGTGAATGGGTCATTTCTGGCGTGTGGTCCTTTATATTTTGTCGTCTTCCAGCGCTCTATTCATGCTCAAAGTCGCTAGATGAACTTATTACTCTATTTTATTTGAAATTTGAAAGTATAATAAATATTCAAAATATTATTTCAAAACATATAGCGACATATGAGTCTTATAAGTATCGTGCTTTTACTGTAAATGTAATTTCGTTGTAGAGAGAAATTGATGTATTTTCGTATCTGCAGTGCGTTTACTGTCCTCTTATGTATTTTATCATTATCATATCTTTCATTTCAGTGTGTTCTACATCTGATTGGTCCATTTACACTGCTAAATATTATTCAAGCTTCTTGAAACAGTAAACTAATGTATAAGTGTAGCAGATAGAAATTATTTTACTGCGTCTATACCAAGCGAAATACAGCTAATGCGGATATAATGCATACTAATTGTACTTTACGAACAGAAAATTTAAGCAAAATCGTTGGAGTCGTTTTTGAGAAACATTGAAAAGAGTACTTTGACCTTCATGTGAAGTACCCATTGTTTTAAAGTAAGAAAAGTAGAGCACAACAAGTAAATTCTTCCGTAAATACGATATGAGAATTAAATCGATTCATCCGTTTATCCAGAATCGCTGCGCACGGAAGGGCAGACGGACGGACGTTTTGCCAAAAAACACTTTTTCAGAATCAGGTATCGCCAAAACAGATATTTCCGTCGAAATCTCGCTTTCGAATTTTTTCACGATTAAAATACTTTCTATATACTACATGTATGATAAAGTAAGAACACAGTCTTCTTTCATACGTATGGAAACGTTGCTTCTTAATGTACACGATAGTGTATTTTTTGAAAGTTCATGACTTTCCTCAAACTTGAAACTTTTGGGAAACATATTTTATTAGTGATATGTGACCTATGTTTCACAAGTGGTACAGAATTTCTCATTTCTTAACCTCTACATGAAGTCGCTACGAAAGAATGGTACATACTATTAAACAATCCGTAACCTGTCGTTTACTGTTTCTGACAGAAGTCCTTGCCTTCAATTTCCTAAGGACTTGTGAATGCTTATTTTCGAAACTCGTCCCACAAAAGAATCGTGCCACTTTTACATACTCCAAATGAAACTTCTATAGTATTGTCATAAACTCAAATTCTATTATTTGCGGGTTCATTACAATATTACTACTTTCCATAGATATTTGAGTCGTTTTATCATATTAATGTTGTAGAGAGAAATTGAAAAACTTTGAAGTTTTTCTTTGTGAACGTTTTTAAGGATTCCTTTAGATCACTGTCAGTTTGTTCCTAAAATAGATAAGAAATAATATTCATTGTATGTCGAAATACTACCGAGTTGAAATTTTTCTCTTAAAATGAAAGTACTTGCGAAACGGAACGAAACCAGTTGATGCAATTAGATTTTTAATTTCAAATATAACCTGTATTGATAATTACCACGCGAGTATAAAATCATATTAATTAGATTCCTCGTCGATTCCGAATGTCAGATGCCAATATATTTTTCGTTGTTTTTTTCGTACGTTGTCGAAATAATTACTGATCTTAAGCGAGGATTGAATATAGTGTTTATTGAGGCCCAACGCAGAACATGAAGAAGGAAAAACGCAGAAAGCCAATTATGTCGGAGAAGTCCTCCAAAACGTTCGCTGAACTCTCGTGTTGACGGGGCATTCAGATGGAGAAACATTGGCACACGGCGACACGCCGACGCGAGCATTTACTTGGAGCCTCTCATAAGCCTCCATTATGTGCGAAATCCTGTTTCGTAACCGAATCGTGTTTCTCACTACAACACGTCTGACATGTTCATCATTTATCACAGTATGCTACCTGTCTGGTAATCTCGCCGTGGTTTGGAGAAGGATTCTCCTTCAAGCGATTTACGTGACTTGGCAAAGCTGGCGATTGTTACGAAAGTGTGGACTGAAGGTTCCTCGCTTGTGCCATCATTTGGGTCGTTCGATTTCTGTTCTGTTGTGTTCTGCTCTGGTTTACTTCGGGATTGAGAGTAAATCAGTGACAAAGCTCTAAATTTATTTTACTCCATCTTATCAGTTTTTGTGATGTGACTATATCCATCAAACTTGTACTTCCCTACTTCTTTCTCTCTATATTAGGGAATAGGGTGAGAGAACTGTAACGTCCGTAAATAGTACCGTAACAAAATAATTGTGACGCGAAAAGAAAGGAAAAAATTCTAATGGCAATGTATGTGTGTCTCTGTCACAAATTTTTCGTCTTCCAGTCATACCAGTTGCTTGTGATATGTTTTTCATTTGCGTGACTCCTCATGGAACATATACTAAGACAGAATTGGGTGATTATGAATAATTCTGTCGCTATCTAAATCAGACAAAAATGAATCGCGTATAAATTTGTATTCTATTCTACGAGTGACTAATCGGGTGATTTTACCTTTGCTGGAAACGAGTGTAGTTTTCAATAATACACAATCTAAAAATAAATCAAGCCAAAAAAAAGAGAAAGTACAAGTTCGTAAAACACAACATAAAGCGTACAGTTTTCTCGTCTCTCGACCTTGACATCTAAATTGTAAGATCGAAATTCATTAAAATTCTAATTTGAAAATCTGTACTGTTTTTCATTGATCTTGTGCATTGCCTTTCGTCTGTGAAGACGGACAAAATTGCAGAACTTCGATGATTTGACATTCATTGCAAATATGATTGAATAACTAAATTAAATATATTTTCAAAACATGACAATACTTAAAAGGTAATCTTAACACAAGAGAAATATAAGTTACTAAGTATCTCTTTAAAATTACTTCGGTTAGCGTTAGCACTTACCCTTACATTTAAATTTTGTATTTAAAAGATCTCCAATCCTTTGTCCTGATCTAACCAGTTCAACTTTTCTAGCAGTTATGCCTTTGCATCTCATCTCTTCTTTCGTACTATAGTTTGTACTATTGTATCCCAAAATATATGTGTACATTTACTTTCAATAGCTGTGACCGTGAAAGGACAGAAGTGAAATCTTTAGGTTAAACATCAAGAAAGAAAGAAAAAAAGATTCGTAGACGTCAGTTGAAGTAGTGCGTCGGACAAAGCGTGTGGCAGCGTGACGCAACTCCATGCACGCGTGACTCGAGGCGACACGACGGCTCCCACAAGAAAGATCGCCGTCCGGAGGTTCCGCCAATTCGGCGTGACCCGACTCCGGCACGACCCTTGCCCCCTCGCAGCGAAGAGACCGTTACCTCCACCCTCCCAAAGGCGTTTGCTGTAGCGCGCGTTCTCTATGGCTATTCTCTCCTGCAGACGCGTTCTGATTGGTCTCCTCCGGTTTGCAGTCGCCGCTTTCGTCATCTTAGTTCTAGGAGTCGTGGTCAACGCACGCTTTGCATAGAACCAGGAGTGTTAGCTGAATTCACCGGGAGTTGCTCTCACTAAAGTTTTTTCTTCTATTGCTAAGAAATAATTTTGTAAAAACAAGCTATTTCGATAAAAAATAGAAATAAAAGTTTCTCTTCCGAATCTCATTCATTTTGACAGGAAGAATGAATTTTGAAAGTTCCTTAAAATCTACTCTTTTCCTCGTTGCAGTAATTTTCGAGTGTATTTTAAAAAATTGAGCTTTTTTGTAACTGGTATATTTTAAACATTTTTAGACGAAACAATTTATTTTATTGTGTAGCAGAGGTTCCGTCTATTTTTTAAAAAAATGTAATGAAACCTTGAAATCATTTTACATAAATCTCAATTATACGGTAAAAACGTTTTTTTTCTTTTCTTTCTATATGATTCATCTTCCTTTAATAAAAACAGAGGGAAAATCGAAATTTCCCTCTGCATCAAACTTTTAGGAACTAACCTAAGCATTTGGATGGTGTATGTTTAGTGTTGAAAAGAGCGCAATGGGGATGAGCTAGTCCCTGACGTTTCTCGTCCATACGCAGTGCTGCGAAGTCGAATGATACAATATTGGAGCGAATAATCATTGGGTAACTCGTCCTTTATTTTCCCTCGTCTGTGTCTTATAATATGAATTCTGTTTCATCTTTTTAGTTTGGTTTTATTCTCCTCGTAGTTTATCCAATGTGTGCCGGAAGGTGAATGTAGTCATGGAACCTGATTCTGATTTTACACAAGTTATTTGCACGACGACTTCCAAACTAGAGAGCTTCACATCCACAAAGGTTTGCTCATACAAACTATTAATTAGTTTTGCTGATTCAAGGGTTTATTACTGTTGCGCCAGTGGTCAGTGGTCATACTCATTGTGTTCGTGGGTAGTCTTCGGAAAAGAGTTAATGTTATTTTGAATTTTTTGAAAAACTCGTTACTCTTTATTACAACAGGGTTTTCTCACTCGTTCTTTTGAAGAAGCATTTCGCACATTATTAAATGAGTTTGACTAGTAAATTAAATGAAAAAATGCAGATTACTATAAAAAAATAGTACGATTTTGTTTGGAATAAGCAGGAATAAATTGAACTAATTTAAATAAGTTTACAATTTCTTTATTGATCTTATCACTTTTTACGTCATGAAACATGCAAAACTAATGGAAGGTCCATAATTTGCGTAATTTATAAATTGTAATATCCGAACAAATATACACTTTTTGACGCATAGTAATGCTCACAGTTTTTGCCAGTGAATT
Organism: Laupala kohalensis; assembly: GCA_002313205.1. Lineage (NCBI taxonomy): Eukaryota > Metazoa > Arthropoda > Insecta > Orthoptera > Trigonidiidae > Laupala > Laupala kohalensis. The sequence continues at coordinate 385,419 of NNCF01127004.1, forward strand.
CCTTTTTGGCGCCGCTTCCCTCGTCTTACGAATTTTCCTGTGGATTCATTAGTTTTGTCCTTCGTACATATTTTGAGTGAATGCATCAGCAAACTGAAATGAACTGAACCTCATTAACAAACAAATATATCATTCTATTCATAAGATTTTACTTTTTAGTTAATTTCTCTGAAAAGTCTCTTACATTTGGGTTGCACAAAACGCAAGCAGATTAATGATGATGATATTATTATTCTTCCACTAACTGATTAATTGTATACATGAAAAAATTTGTATTAAGTGGGGATTGAATTCACAAGAAAAAATACCTTAATTGAAAGTTGTATTACTTTAAGGGGAATTATCACGACTTTATAGTATAGTTACTTAATTACTGGGGGAATTTCAAAGAAGAAAGAGTTACGTTGATTTAGTGCAAACCTAAGAAGACGCATTCCAGATCTCAAACAACTTGAAAATCGTTGCATCTCGAGACGATGGCGACTTGAAGAATTTTCCCTCGTGCCATGCTCAGCAGCATCTGAAGCAGTTGATTGAAACGAGATGCAGACGGGAGCCAGGAAGTCTACCGCGTGAGATTCCTTCCTCAGGCAACGCATCTTCCATCCTCCTCCTCACCCCCCTTCACCCTCCAAGGCATCAGATGCATCCTTGTGAGGAACAAGCGTCCCTTGTCTCCTATCGTCTGTTGCCGAGGTGGTCCTCAAGGCGGTGGTCCTCTGCGTGTCGCGGTGGGTGGTTGGTTGTCCTCACTCGGAACACGAATGAATGTCACGCGAACGTGTCAATATATTGCGCGTGGGAAGGATAGGGAACACCAGCTGTGAAAATAAGTGAAACAAAGATGGGAAGCGAAGAAACGTTGAGACTACTATAATGTCAATGAAAAATGGAACATTAAGGAAGGTTTGAAGGTTACATATTAGATGCGCCTACTTCTCGCGGTGGGGACAGGCAATACCAAGAGGGTAGCACAGTAGTGCCACTTAGGTGGAAAAAGGTCAAATTGACAAGACAGCACCAATAAAGATGGGAAGTAGAGAGAGACAAATTAGGAGGAACTGCGTAAGTGATGTCACAGGTTTCAAAGTAATGGAGAATAAAGTCATGTACTGTCGTATAACGTAGATATGACATATACCAAAGTTCTTTATAGTCATTAAAACTATTCTTTGAGACAGTTTGTGTCATTTGGGGGGCGGGGTTACGGACGTACTACAATAGAATTTCAGTTAAGGATACCGCCAACAGAAATAGATTGGACGAGTAAACTGAATTACACGAATTAAACTAAACAATTGGATTTTTGAGTTCAGTACATTTTTTTAGATTTATTCTTTTGTAAGAATTATCATTGCGTCATGATTTTTCTCTAAATTATTCATGCATAATTCATTTCCTATTTATGTTGCAATTTTTCACGTACATATTCTATGTGACTGATGAAGACTGAATGCCGAAACTGTTTCGTCCGATATGTGAGTGACTCTTGTGTTATATAATTTTCCTACTGCTCTAATTTTTACTACTCATTATTTACAATGATTATTTGATTTCTGTATTCTGAAATGCAGACGACTTTAATAAATACAATAATAAATAATATACAGTAATAAATATTCTTTATATTATTATTTGTGTATTATCCTCAGGGAGACATTGAGGTACGTTCCAATAGGTCATTCGTTTTAAGAACTTTAATTTTGAAAACAAAGTGGAATACTGGTTGTGAGATTATAATGACATAAAATATTTATCAGTACTCTCTTCTTGAAAATATGAACCAATAGGCCTTTTTGTTAATGAAGAGTAGGTGGATTTTACACGTATTAACACTGAACCTAAGTATAAATATGATTCTAAGAAATCGAACGTCGTCTTCTACTTCTTCAATTACTTCCTTTTTATGTCAATCGCCCAAACAAGTGATGTAGCGAAGTCATGATAAACAATTAATAGAACATTTGTTGCGAATTCAGTAGAACGTATTCCTATGGTTGTTTAATAAACAGAAACATTTAAAAAGGAATGGATGGAAATAAATTAACCCGGAGAAATATGCCTATCTCTGTAAACTAGTCTTTGCAAAGTATAATTGTGCAGGAATGCGATTATGTGAATTAATTAGAAGCTGTGTTTGAGAGTGAATGCAAAATCGTAAATATTTGCTGATTGAAACAATTAGCGTGTTCCTGGAATCCACTTAGCCGAAAAAGACAGTAACTATTATTTGTTTTCTTTAGCATTCCTGCATCGTTCCAAAAGAAAAACCCATGCATTTACTCTGTTTGATGCATATTTGTATTGGCATCTCTGATGACCCTCAAAATAGCGTCCATATATGGGAACCTATAAATCAGTAATATGGCTCCGTAGTATAGATGACTTTTAGGAACACTAATTTTAATGCTTCATTTGACTTGATTGACATGAACGACGTCGAATTTTTCGTTCGACCTCGTTTCCTCCGTGTGATAATACGTGAATCAATGGGGCATGTGCAACAATTCGTTTGTAAATAACGCAATAAATGCGCGTTTCTGTGAAGGCGATAAAAACGCGTGAAGGAATGCTGAATTAAAAGCCTTCTGTTTGAGAATGGTATTCTTTTTATCTCTGAACAAAGTTCATGTTAATGATGTTGCAAGAAATGAAATATTCGACCTTGCGTGGTGTATGGAGTCTTCGCATTCCTGCCTTATCACTCGTACTTTTCACTTTTTGTTCTCCGCAATATTTGAAGGAGTGAGCAATGGAAGCGGGTGGTCCCGCATGCCATCCTACGCATTTTAATTTGTCCTCAGCAAAACGTATTAAGATCGATACAGTGAACAAAAAATTAGACACTCATCAATGTGGTTCTGACCTAGTAATTAATATTTTTGTTAATCATCTCAAATTTCGAGTGTTTTTAATAATTTCGATTTATTACAAATATATTTGGAATCATTTGAAGTTTCGATAATAGTCAGTATATATTTAATAACTGTTCTTTCATAGTCGGTGCTAAATAAAATATGTTAATGGTATGCAGATACTAGTACAAGTAGCGAACTATTTTCCTTCTGTTTAGGCGGGTGTGGATTTACGATTTTGCTTCGAAGCGTAGAAATAAATCCATCGCTGTCTTTGGGCCCTTGGTCTGAAATAATTCTATTGTTCCTTGCTTATTTTGCAGTGATAAATTGATAATAGTACATATTCGTTAAATAACTGTTCCTGTATAATCTATTGAAAATAAAATGTCTTAATATTCTGTAGATACTCTGACATGTAGCATAATATATCCCTGGTTAAACAATTTCGCTTTTAAGGAGTATAAAGAAGTAATTTTGATAATTATTATGTTGAAAATAATAATTATAAAGAGATAGTCGACTATTTTCCCAGACCGTGAGGACGCTATCATAGAGAGTCAAAGTATCAGTTCCAGAGAATATTTTATTTCTTTAGAATGTTGACTCCGGGGTAATGTATGAGTCATCATTGCTCAAATTCGGACTTGGAGAAAAGTTGCTTCAGTTATAAATCCTTCAATCAGTGATAGATTGATAAAGATAGGAACAACAAAATCCCACAACAATGGCTTACTTTATATGGCTCCTTCTTTCCCATTGCATTCCATAATATTTTTCTTCTGAAAATGAATTATTAATTCTGCAATATACAGTATATATATATATATATATATATATATATATATATATATATATNATATAAGTTTTCTCTTTTGCGTTTGATGACTCTTGTGGCATTATCGCTCACAATCAACTTCCCTGGTGGTACATCAGTTGCACTCAATATTTTGTGAGTGGTCTTTGTATGCGGACATACAAAAGGTTTAAATGTGTCATTAATATATCTCTGTATCAGCAACAACAATGCATTTGAATGCCTCAGAAAAAGAAATTTCTAATGGATGCACTCGACAATAAATGAATTGCGACAATTCTCCGAAGGTGCGATATGTCAATTTCTTCAAATCATTCTTCATAGGATTCGCGAATCGCCATTTCGATAAAAAAAACTGACGCGGAGACGCATCTTTAAAGAAAAAAGCCGACAGTGAGCGAATGAGAAATGACATCACATGCGATTACATGTCAAATTGTTTGATGAGAAGTTCAAAGCAACGCGACCGCCCGCGCGAGGCGAGCGTTTGAGACTCCAGATGGTTGCTTGGGGCGCCTGGCCGCCGCGTGCGCCTATAGCTGTGCATTCCAGCGCCAAGGACATGGCTGCGACTGCCGCTGCTGCTACGCCTGCTGCTGTGTGCGTATGCGATCTGTGTGTACGAAGCCCCCAGCGCCGTCACTGTCAGGATTCGCGAATCTCATTCGGCATGGAACCACTGCTGTCGTCCTCAAATTATAGATACCCAAGTTTACAAGAACACATGAATGCTAAGAATACTAAGCTTTAGCGATTTCTAAAATGATATATTGTACAGCTTTATTTTTACTTCCGCGATAAACGTTGAATACTTTTGCATGTATTTCTTCCTTGTACCTATACGTGGAGAAGATACATGATAACTTTCAGCCAGCGACGAAGCCGGGAATAAATTGGGTGGAAATGGTGAACAGTTATGGAAGGCGAACGGGTGATGTAGTGGTTAACACCCCTGCGATCAATGCAGAAGTCCCAGGTTCGATTCCCGGCTCGTCACCATTTTTACTTGACTGAGAGTTATCATTGAATATTTTATTTCGCGGGAATAATAAAAATAGTTGTCCGCTTATAAGTGTGTACAAATAATTTGTCTTGGCTACCGAGAGCTATCCAGCGAGTTAAATTTTGACGTTTTATTACTTTCGAAAACCTAATTTCGGAAAATTTTTCAACAACATCATCGAAGTCGGCAAAACATATTTAAAATATACAGTATGTCCCAAAACTCAAAGTAAAAATTGGAGGGATGATAAAACATTAATAGGAACAAAATACCATGTTTGGAATTTTTCCGAAGGAGATGTAATGAAACAAGACAAAAAGTTGTGTAAAGCGCTTTATTAGAGAAATTGTGATATAGGTAAGAAGGATTCGCAAGTCTCCTGGTAGAACACACTCGCCAATACATGCGATGTCTGTGCGAGACCTGCTGAAAATGGGCAAAACTTAAAACATCTATTTTAATTTGTTGTTAAGCTTTGAACACCTATATCTATTTCTTAATTTACGTTCTCAGAGAGATATTTCCGCACTTGCATTCCACTATGATTTGTTGTTCCTATTAACGTGCTGTATCATCCCTCCAATGGAGTTCTGGCACAATCTGTATATTTACGAGATACTTTTCAACAATATGTTTTACTTTTTCATATTTACCTTACTATGCATATAAGAAAGATTTTACTTTGCTTGACTCTGGACCTTAGTTTTCTTAGAATATATACCTCTGCAAATTGTACAGAAGAAAATATGGTGGTATTATTCAGCCATGTGTACGTTATTTCCTAATTTAAAAATATAAACTTAATGCTTTATAGCTTTGGTTAGTGAAGCACGGGTTTTATTCATATTGAAAGCTTCTTCTTCGGGGCTATGTAATATTGTGCCGTATCTCCAATTCAGTTTTATAGCTGAAATGTTCTAATGACAATAAACCGTGTTTAATGACAATAAACCATATTTACGTATTGTAGTGATATCCTTTAGATAATGATTTATAAAAATAATTACTGTTTTGCTGGACGTTTATGCGATTTAATGCTTACTATTTGAAGATTCCTGTATGAAATAACAATTCGTTTAGGTAATGTTCTATTGAATCTTGAGATGATTACGTGTTGGCATCTCAAAACAAAAACAAAAAGAGGATCTCAATTTACATAAGAGTTTATTAATTATGCATTAATGGCAAAATTCAAAGTGATTGGAGTCTTCGTCATCGCAGTGGAATTACTTCTCAAAGGCTGCTCTTGAATTGGAAGATGTTTGATGATAATATCAAAATTACTCTCGCGTATGAAATTCAGTGATGGAAGAAATGTCAGAGACGACGCAGAAAATCAAAGAAGAAATACTGAAAATGTATTTCTGATGGAGATGCAAAGAAAATTAATCAATATTATTTTAATACTATGTAATTTGTAACTTATCTTCAACAACTCTATGAAGGCTCATGAACTTCAGATTTTCGGAGATGTACAGAGAAATATTCTGGATCCATGCAGGTGATGTTTGTTTCATAGGACTAAATATAATACTTTTAGAAACGGAATTGTGGACAGTAAATGTCTTCATAAAAGTGTACTAATCAGTTCAAGAACTTCAAAAATATTTTCGTCACTCCTCAGTAAATTTTTAATCGTTATTACTACAGATTTATACAATCGAATTTGATTTGTTTACTTTTATTTCTACGCTGTTATTCTTTTCAGTTTAGGGACAATATCCTAGGCAATATAACAATGTTTTCTTGATGAATTAGTTTCTTTTAGTGTGTGCTATGGAGAATATACTGCGTGCTTTATGCGCTTCGGACTAAACGGGTGGTTCTGAGAGGTAAACTTCTGGTGAATGGTATTTGATATTTATCTTCTCTTCATCGCGTGTGAACTTAAAGCTTATTATCAACTTCCTTAATTTAGAGTAGTGATAGAAGCTCAATCTTAATTAATCTGAAAGTTTGAGCTCACGTAGAAGCGCTTAATGAAGTGTATATTGATTACCGATTACTTAATTAAAGTGATAGTCTACTGTCCCTCCCACATCTACGGGATCAGGTTGTTTACTTGGGCAAACTCATTGTTAATATCTGTCTTGTGTAATAACAGTCTTGAGAATGATTGCATACGTTTCATAGAACAAGTCACCAAAAAGAGTACGACGAATTTCATTGATGAATAACTGATGGAGGATATAGATTTAAAAGGGAATGATGGGAATAATAGTTTCAGAAATTCAATGATTTTACAGTTGAACACTTTCTTTAAATCCAATATTTTGCGAAATTCCTACATGGTAATCTATCTTTGAGCTTTATGCTAATTTCATATTTCTAAGTCATCTGTGTTCTTTCTGTTGATAATAGCTCGTACTATTCAGTATAAAAAAGAGAATTTTTCTTTTATATAAATCGTTTATTCTCGAATTCTGGTTTCCTCTCAACTTCGAAAAGCGTTCAAAACTTAATGTTCGTACTCTTGATAAACGAATAACAAACTCTTTCTTTCGTTTTGTGACCACTCTAACCCTCATGTACTTACTACATTTTAGTCATTATTGGAAGGAGAAGAAGCAAACATTATCATTCGGAATAAGAAGCGAGTCCATCTGTTCGTGAGTTGAAATGCAGATAGAGATACGGGGGACTATCATTCGCTCGTTCAGTCTGACCCAGTCAACCGAACCTGCTGGGGATTCAGATTAGCTGAGGCGTGATACTGATGAGCTGATATTAGCTGAGACGCGATCTCTTCCTTGTGACGAGATAAAAATTTGCTGTGTTTTGACCTATGCGAAGCCCGAAAGTTTTGATCAGACCCGTTAAGAGACAGTTTTCTCCGTTTCGAAATCTCGCGTTATCCTTGCAGTACCCACACGAGAGCGTTGCGCGCGGGCTGCATGCTCATACGATTCCCAACACGAACCACGCGCTCCCGACAGCGAGCGAACTCAACAAAGAAGAGGACGGCGTGGCTGGCATGCTGTGGAAGAAGCAGGTGTGGATCGGGGGAGGGGGAGGCACGCCCCTTCTCTCATTATGCGAGCAGACGGACGAGCGGCGAGGTGCGAGCACGTATGCCCTCCGTGTCGTCATAGTAACGGCAGCTGAACGAAGGCTTCCACATCTCCACAGACATGCTGCATTCGCTGATGCTCCAGCAAGTGCCCATATGACGAAGGAGTCTTCTGCAAAGGGTCAGAGAATTGAAATTACTTTGCCACATCTTTGTTTTATATTGCTTGGGTGACCCACACAATGAGAAAAATACGAAATGGTTTCCACTAAATGCAATAACACCAAAACACCCGACAGAACATTAGAATTTTCGATATATAAATATAGAATGAACGGAGTTATCATCATGCAGTTGGATCATCCCTCATCCTCCGTTCTCAAACAGATACCTAATTGAAACTAATTTGAATCCCTATCCGTTTGTGACCGTGGTATATGAGATAATTTTATTCACTTTTACCGGGTTTGTGTTCTGAGACAACCTCTCAAAGACTTTCCGAGTTGCTATCTGGTCAGCTTTGACCCCATATTCATACTTGCCTAACATCGTACACGTAAAAGAGAGAAAAAAGCGCCACACCAATCCTTAAGCGTGCGAGTATCAATTCTAGGATCCATAATATATTGCTGTGAACTAAAGCAAATTTGAGTAATCAAAAACATTCCACAGACGTACGATGAGGAACCCCACAGGAACACCTGTTGATTTGCATCACGTGTGGCTTCATTAGTATGCTTGTCGTTCGAAAATGACGTCCTCTCGCGGTCTTTTTCAGACGTGCCTTGTTCCTTTTGTCATCTGTATTCTTCAGTTATTCGTTTATCCATTCTATTGTGTCATAGAAAGTGAGATAATATCGATAAATGCTTATTTCGGACGGTAAAAGATTTTTTTAACAATAGACCCTTTCCCCCCTTGACTCAGCGAACGTGGCATTTTAAACAACCTGACGATAAATTGTTTCGTTAATTCCTTATTAGTAGTGTAATTATAAGAAATTTCATGATTTTGCTGTTCAATAGAAATGATTTTATGAGAAATTTAACGAGCAAAGCTTCGAATAAAATAGGATTAACAATAAACGAAATAATAAACTCCATAAATCGCTGTGTAAAAATTATATGTTGTGCAGCCTGGGACTCGTCACCTCTTAGCATACACAATTTCATACAACGCTTCGTCCTTCACAGTAGGCCAGAGCAAGATGGACGAAACAATGTTATAGGGCGTGAGCTTTAAAAAGGTTCTTCTCAAAAATTGTGGGAGAGACAGAGATAGCATGCTTTAACGACTCAAATGCTTTAACAGTTCGCCTCGAACTGAATCTGCATTCGCCGGCACATGGCGGACCGAGGACTCGCACTTAATGGACGCACGCGCTAACTCCTTTACGCAGGATATTTTCTCTCTCGATTCCCCCATTGTTCCGTCTGAGGAGACGCGGTTCAACCCGGACATCGGAGTTCATATTGGGATTTGCAGATTTAAAACATCTTGGATTTTTATAATTTTTGTTGTTGTTACGCTGGAGACCCAGGTTAATTCACGGAAAATACATGCTTTATTGGGACTTCACGTGACGTACAGCAAGGACAACGCTCTCTGGAAATTGCGTAGACTTGGACTACTTCGTAAGATGGTGACTTCTTTCGAGGGTTAGCCTCATCCCCAGTTTACACCATTTCTTTTCGATAAACAGCACTTGATTTTTTAAAATTTTACTGTTGTTACTCTCCAATCTTTTTACAAGAACAGCTATAACTTTTTAAAATTACATTTTAAAAATTGAATTGCGAGACTTTATTAGTAACTGATCATTGTTACACATTATCATTTCCCATGCCCATTGTTTTATTTCACATCCCTGTTGATTGCACAAAAGACAAATAACATATCACGCCATTCTGATCACTATGGCATTTGAGAAACCTACATGAAGAAGTTTCCAATTCATCAGAAATCCTTTGAAAACCGGATTTTTACAGCTGTGTCCCAGACACCGTTAATTAGTGATTTAATGTATTCCATAGATCGAAATAACTTCATTGACGAACGTTGTGTAGCCACTTCTCTCCGTCCCATAAAGAGTAATTATAGGCGTCTCACAATACTTTCTCGAGCCCTGGCCGCCCTTGCCTGACGAAAACTATTACTGGAAAGTTACGAGTACACCGTCGCCCTCGTCCTTTCGATGCCCTTGGCACGAGGTAATGTTCATCCCAAAATGATTCCAGATACGATCCTTGTCTCGTCGATTCATTGAGACGCGTATGTATTGTTTGCAATCGTCGATTACCACTTGAAGTGAGGTACACGTATGTTTTGTTACGGATGGGATTTTTATCCTCTGTGGCAAAAAAAAAAAAATTAATCAAAACTTTTGAAAGGTTTTGACAACATTGGTATACGTTTGGGTCTGAAAATATTTTTGAAGATATTATGTCTTAGCAGTGGTGTAAATGAGATTCCCCTTTTGTGGGGAAAAATTTTGAAGGGACAGTTGTTTCTTAAAAGTAAGTTGAAAGTTAAACCTTAAGTAATTACCTGAAAGTAATTCTTAACGGATCCCGAAAAATTTCAACTAGAAATAAATGGGGTTTCTCGTAATTGCTTTTAAAGATGATCAAATATTCAAACTTACCTGTCTCTATGTTACCAGCATGTTATAATAATGGTGATAATGACAAAAGTGGGCTTATTGGGTCGGCAATCCGTCACTGTTCGTGATATCAGCTTATAAAATTAGAAGTACTAAGCTTTGGATTTTGTTTTTGATAGAGGCATGACGTCTCCCATTATTTTTGTGTATCGTCCAGGAAAGTTTTATTCAATAATCAAGTATTATATATTTGATTAACCCATATACTTACTCATTACAACTTATGATACAACTTTCCGATTGTAATTCTGCCGAATGTTCGCACTAGAAAATTCTTCATTGTTTTTTTAGAAAGACTTAGAACATTCCACAATAATTGTACGAATACATTAGCCAACCATATTCACAAAGTAGCTTGTCCCTTGCATCAGAGGATATAGGTCATTTCTTATTCCTAGACGTCTGTTCTGCAGACGCGTCGCTGAACATACATTCTAATGAATACGCTAAATTTGTGTTTGCTATGACGAAGTAATGATTGAGAGAAACAGGCGACGACTGTCAACTCATTCAGTTCAATAAAAGAAGATTCAATTTCAAATTGTTCGCCAAAGAGAAATAAAAAATATGGGAAATAGCCTTCATAACATCTTAATTTGGGTTATTTTTATGCGAGTAGAATATTCAATATTTTCCTTGCATACCTCAATTTTCTATTTTATAACGCATTGGATCAGATCGTCTCTTAATATAAAATGATATTAGCTAAAGAAATTTATTATTCTATCTTTGTCCAAAGTAATTTACAAAAATGTCTAAAAGAAATAAAGATTGAATGGTTCTCTTTTCGGCAAATCCTGATAAGTATTATTTCCTTTTGATAAACGTGGATTACCTTTATACATGATAGAGCGTAATAATTATCGTCATTAAAAAGAAATTTACAAGTTCCTCGAGACATTTCCAAGTATTGTATATTGTTGGTATAATAATTGCAGATTGTTTTAGCCACTTCATTAATATTCCTCATTTTTACATCATAAACTAACACTTAATATATTTTTGTTGGTATTCGGAATTTATAATGATTTTCTTCAATTCTGACTATTTAAGTAAACAGTTTCTAGAAAACTAACGTTTTGAAATTTGAATTATTTCATGAAATCTGAAATCAAGCCATGTATTATATTCAACGAACATTCAAATTCTGACATATTACACTATTAAACCTTAAAGCATAAAATAATGAACACCACTAATTTTATAAAGATAGCGTATTATATGATCATTTATGAGTTTCATACCCTAGAAAAAGTTTATTGTTACCTTATAAGCTATAAGGTGTACCTAATATTATTATTTTTATTATTACGTTATTAAAACGTGTTAAAGTACCAAAATAGATTAAATGGAAAAAACAATCTCACCAATATCTCCAATTAGCCTTCAGTAAAATAAAAATGAATGGTATGATTCGTGATGCTGATTACTGGCAGCACTAAACTATTAAAATTCTATTTGATTCATTCTTGTTCCATGGTATCGAACTATTTCAGTGTAAAATAAATATATAGAGAATATGCATAATCCTAGAATATCTCTCTATCTTAAAAATACTTTAAATTACAATACAGAAAAACGTAAAATACTTTAAAAATTAACGCACAACCAATGATGTATACCAATTACGAAGGTGTATCATACGAAAGAAACATCTCTGGGTTACGAGATTACTCTCTGCTGAATTATAGTAATTTTGTAGATAAGTTGTCGCGGAAAGTTATGTACCCTTCTACATGTATAGTACATGTAATGACATGATTTTGTGTCTTTTTTGGATATAAATGTTAAAATTTGTTTTCTTCTTTTTCAGGTGGGTTTGATCATCGAATTCTCTTTGTTAGTCATCTCTTTGTAAGTAATGTCTTTTTAATCAGAAAGGTTTAGAAAATTGTATGCGAAGAAACACTCGATTTTTACAATATGAAATTTTTATGTTGACAGAAATCCGATCCCGATTCATGTTTTCATTTTCCTTCCCTTCGTCCATCACCTCTGAAATTACTCTCCATAAATCGCCGTGCTCTACGTGTGTATTCCATTACAGTCGCACGTTTTATGGGACATTTTACGGTGTGCCGCATGAGGCCAATTTTATGGATTAATTAGGTTCTATTTCTGTTCAATGGTATCGTATGTGAGTGCCAATTATGTTGTGCCAGAGTGGTACGTCGTGTCTCATTACTTCTACGGCTTGAAAGAAACCTGTCTTTAAACTACTTTCCTCGTCTGACCCGCTTCATGATGAATGGCGTGGAAGTCACAACTTTATCTTTGCCGGTTCAAATGCTCACAAGCGCTCGATGCCGGGAAATGAACTTCATAGCTTTTTAAACCGGCGCTCAATTTATTCTTTCGTAGAGTTTACTAGTTTGATAAAATGTATTTTGACTTTTATTTAAAAGTTTTCAATTAAAACCATATTAATTTTACTTCCAAACGAGTATGTATGAAGGAGGTTACTAGTTTTAATCCGAAGTCTGCCGAAGAGCATCAGCTTCTGCTGTGACGTCACTGAGCTGACCGTCGGCGTGCGGCGCGGCGCGGCGCTTGGTTGTTTGGAATGCGGGCAACGCGTCGCACGCCGCCGTTCAACATGACGGCATCGCCCACCTGGGCGCCCACGCGTCGCCTTTTGATGGGTTGAACTCGCGGAAGAGATGCTGTTTGGCATCTCGGACCCATTGGATGTGTTTATCACTCGTAGGAACGCTGGAAACAAGTTTACGTGCATGTAAAAACACGCGCTTCTACCGACAGAGAATTACATTTTTTAAAGTCTAAAATTAGTAGTAATGGATGCAAATATAATTGCTCTTATGGATTTGAGCTTTTAACACACCTTATGCGCCATTTAAGCAATAAATGATTAAACTAATTAATATTGGATGAAATGCATAAATTATATGCTATGGAAATAGACTTTGTTTTCGAAAACAAATTACTTTTCGAATCTTTTAAATTGATTTAATTTTTGTAAGATTTTATCAAAATCAAGTACGTTGTTTTTTATGTGTTAATAAATTAATAAATGAAATTTTTTAATATATTTTATAGAGGTTACTGAACATTCTAAATATATTTTTAATTATTTGATCACAATTTTAGTTTTGTCAGCCATGGTCATCTAGGACATATTATATTACTTTCTTCACAAAAAACTTTTAGTTACGAATTAGATTGTCGTTACTATTTACTATTATTCATAAAAATTGACTTAAATATAACCATAGAAGTTTTTGAATGATTTGAGTGATGTTACTGGGAAGAATTGCTGTAAATAATATTTTTAAGCCGATGTTTTAGATAACGGAAAAATAGTTTGTATTGACCATACAACACCCAAATCTAATCGTAATTAATGAATACATAAATTGATCTTTATGGTGGAGATCCCTGAGCAGGGATAGAACCCACGTCTCAAGGCTTTAACAACCTGAGCTTTCACACCACCAAAGATTTGTTCATCGGTTGCTGTGTGATACGAAGCGTGGTCGGAGTTACGAAAATGTTCTTACGATTCATCCAAAGAAATACAACGATCTGCTTCCTAAAAATATATCTCTATATACACGCGACACAAATTGAAACATTTACGTATGGCTCTCAAGGAACGACTACACAAACAAATTTCATGGTACCAAAGTATTTCGTTTTGTAGGGTTATTTAATACGGCCTGGAATTTCTTGTCCCAAGAGCGTGGAACGATTTAACTCGCCAGAACGTCTCAGTGAGTTTGAACAGACATGTTGGTTTATCCCACCTCGTCTTGGTGTGGCGTATGAATGGATTGAGGCGCAAGGTCATAACTCGCGCATTCTTAAGCTTCTCTCGCATCAACAGAGAAATACCGCTCTTTGAGTAATCCGTTCCTCTATCTTATACTTATATACGGAACCGGACTCTCACGAACATCACGCGGTATATCAAGTATTTCAGTTTCCAGGACGCATGCATAGACAGAAATTTAAATCCGTTGTCGCATCGTTTGAGATGGGTGAAGAAAAATCGAATGTTATTTAATTACTGTAAATGTAATGTAATAAAGTTTTCTTCATTGCTACTCTATCAATAGATAGGGATGGATCCTACGGGTGGCAAAACGACGTAGACTCCGAGGAAATGACAAAAAGGACAAGGACTGAAATGACGTAAGAGGCATAGCGAACAAGACAAGGCAAGACTGAGAATGAGAAGAGAGGACTAAGAAGGACATTGTCGAGGAATGTCAGAAGACGCAGACACGCCGCGAAATAAATAAATGCAATAAATAAGTAACAATGAACGTTGAATTTTAATGCATAATAATAATAATAAATTTATTTATTGTCAAAAACAGTACAAACTGCGTATGACCACGTGGAGGAAAAAAAACTAATTTACTCTCCGGGAACAAGCAAGGGACCATCCCATCAATTCCGATCAAGGGCCCTAAGGCAGAGGCGGATTCAAATTTTTTTTTGCATAAGTTCCTAGATAAGATAAAACAACATACAATGTTTTGTTGTTTATCTTAATACGTAGTTTGAAATAGTAGGTCTACATTGTACTCCATTAAGACTCATTTGCATAATAAAAACATGTATTTTATTAATTTTTACTCATCAACATGTTTTACAGTAATTTTAAACTAATTCCGTTTAATAAAGACTCTCCTATCAACCCTTGTTTTCCGATACTCAACTGCAGCATCAACATAAATACAATTTTCGTCCGTCCCAGAAATCGCGAGTTCTCTTCTCTCGATATTGCATCTGACCCTTTTACGTTTCGCTAAAGTATCTGGTGCAATCTCTGTCTATCCCTCCCTAGATTAATTAGTGGGTCGACACGCTAATCAAGAAATGTTTCAATGTCTAACAACCGATTAATGGAGTGTGAAAACGCTCGCTCCGGTTCTTTCTAAGACGCCGTTGTGCGAAGATCCGCGATAGCATAGGGCTCCCATTCATCTCACTGCAGTCAGCTTAATAGATCTCTCGTTACGAATAATAAATCCGCTTGTTACTATGGGTCTTCCAGTTGCAGGTTGTAGCCTGTCTAGGAGCGGTCTTAGACCGAGCCCCAAAGATCTAGTTTTTATCGTGTAAGACCTAAAACTGTCAAAGTTCGCCTTCGTAAATGAAATGTGGTAGATGTGAGGGTATTCGAAAAACTGATGTATGTTTCTCAATGTGACGTTTTGCCGAAATGAGACATGACAGAAAGATATACAAAGACGTTAGTTTAATTTGAAGCATTTTTAATACAATGATAAATCTAATTATTCACAAATATTTTATTACTTACTAACGCCTCAGTTTACACCCATAGGAACGTATTCTTTCGTATTTTATTTCCTAACTAGTTGATTATCCAATAAACTTGAACTTGAACTGTATTGTAAGATCAAAATACTTGTTTCCTAAAAACAATGTACAGCATCCCCAGTTTAAAAATTCAAAATAATACAAAATTAGCGCAAAACTTGATTATAGGGCATTATTATGTTGCTCATGGTTCAATAATTATCAAAGAATGATAATATCTTATAATTTATAATATTTTTATAATGTTGCCAACATCCCACAACTTCTAAGCAAGAAAACTTGATTGTCTACACAATTTTAGTTTTACCTCCAGCAGCAAGAATAAATAAATCATTGGATGAAACCACCAATGCAAATAACGTGAAGTTGTCTGAGAGAACAAATAAACCGAAACTTTGCCAATTTGCCTCACTCACACTTCACGCTTAGTTAGGGGTATTTCACCCCCAAATATGCTGAACTTGTACTTATTCAGCATCTGAAGGATCCTGGAACCGACGGAGTCTACCCGCCTTTTTTTGATTAAATATTTTTATGACTCTCCTTTTCCACTCCATCCATGAGGTTTCTAGGAATGTTTCTCACCATTCCATTGGTTTTATCGTTTTATCTATTTATTGATGCCAAGTACGACTGACAGATTTCTTGTGACCGATGCTTCATATCAATTACAGTTTTAAAGAGAGGTAATTTTTCTTTTTGACAACGTGACCTCCCACAAAAAATGCGGATAATCTCCTGCAAGTTCACGTTCATCGTTATAACAACTGGTTAATATGTATGACCCTTCGATAAAGCGTATAATTTAACGTAACAAATGAGTTTTTTATTCGACGCGAATATAATTGAAGGGTAAAGACTTTCAAGGACTGGATCTATAAAAGTTTTAATTATTTTGTGGACTGATTGCTCTAGTTGAAGGAGGTCGAGCTTTCATGATGGTATTTTTATCCTGACACATCGCATTCATCTAGTTCATTGATTCCGTCAAAAACATCCTTCATATTAATACACATCAGTATTGATGTACGTATTTTCGCTCGTACAGTTTACTCATACATCCATATAAATGGAAGAGTTTGATCAAGCATTCATTGATGCATAAAGGATTCTTCAACCATGGAAATGATCACTGGTTCTGTGTAGTAGGGTGTGTCTTTTGCATGAAGTGGTGCACAGCATGTCTACTTCCTTGGGTATTTCAAACAAAAAGACTGCCTGGAGTGCGTTTTCTTTTCTCTTCTGAAGAATTTAAATTTATCGCATTCTCAATAATTTAATTAAACCAATTGAGAACTTCGATGAATATGACCTATGTACCAACCAATTGCTTCGTTATTGTGATATCACTTGTATTGACTGTATGTGGTATTTGTTGCTTTTGTATCTTCGACGCCTACACGAATGCCGAAGCTGTGTGCGGATGAATCAGTGTAAACTTCATTGTTATACACATTCACCTGTCTTATATTTATCTCCAGCGAGCACATCAGTAAGCTTAATCATCAAAAGTGGAAATTTTGTTGACATCCCATTTCCAACAAAGTAACTGTGATGTCATTTCTCGCTTTCGTATTTCAACAATATTCACCAAACTTTGCTCTGCATTAGCACCCCTTTTGACATAAATTCATCTGTTGAATTCACTTGTATCAGTAGTCTGTTAACCAAGTGCCCGCCGCTTTACTCACGTATATTTTGTGAGTTTTGTACTACTCTTTTTTTCAAAATCAACATTCATGTATTTTTTACCATAGTGGGAGTTGTGGTAGAATGGTCAATATAATCATGTTATGATCATTAGTATCCTTTAACTCTCGTTTTTTTACGGGTACATTAAAAGAGAAAATGTTTGTCTTTTAAAACCACCATCTGATACTTAACGATATTATAACACACATACTATTTTATCAGTTGATTTGATTTGGTATCTTGATATGTATCCCGTTACACTTATTTCCTAATTATTCAGAAATTCAGCAGTCACATAAAAAACTTCTACCTTAAACATTAAATTAAAGAATCGTAATGAATTTTGATCAATTTCGCTGGGTGTTCTTGGCCACTAGTCTGGGGAACGCGCGTGCCACGTTCCAAAGTTCTTGGACTATACGTCGGAAACACACACAAGATATCTCCGTTATATATAACTTGCATCTAGTTTGTGTCCTCTCTAAGAACGTGCATATTCTTCGAACACATTTCGTGGAACGTCTTCGATTCTGAAAACGTTCCCTTTGCTGTGAAGTCCATGCTGAGCCTGCAGCTCGCAGCTTTGCCATGCATGAGGCATTTGGATTCGGCCGCTCCAAGAGGCGTGTCTCCTTCACGCCTCGCGTCGCCTCTGCCCTCAGCGCGCGCACGACCACACGCGACGCGACGCTGCTCGTCTTTTGTTGTCCTTTGTGGCCTTTTGACAAACTGCTACTGCGATGTCAAGGGTGTGTTTGCGCTGCACAGCCTCTTCGTCGGAACAGCATCTACCTGGTAGTGACTGGCTTCGCGAGAAAAGTATGAAAAGTTATCTCGCCTAACGCTGTACGTAGAGTTATGAAATGATTGAAAACACAAGTTAATGCTGCCTGATTTTATTTGGTTAATTTTGCCCTTCGCTTCAGTTACGAGAGTTAAATATTTAAATTCAAAATCTTCCACCATCAGATTGTTGATAGTCAAGTATTTGGACCGTAGCTGTACTTATTCTTATTGTTACTTAAATTCTTACTTATTGTTCTTCGCATACGTGTTAAATTTTCCCAAATTTCTCAAATTCAATACTTTTAACACTTTCAATTTTCCCCGTACGAAAAGAGAGGGAGGTTTGACTGCATTCGGAAATGCAGAAAGAATACAGCCTATACTGTATGCGGAAAGAATATGCAGGATACCAACTAGATTCTTAGATAGGATACCATCTAGATGCATGATATATATATATATATATATATATATATATATATATATATATATATATATATATATATATNTTTCCGACGTGGCCAAGAACATTTGTTTCCATGATAATTTGGGAAATTTAAAATTATTTTACGATTTTCATTGATGGAAGTTGATTGTTACAGAAACAATATGTGAGAGTAGGGGGATATTGACTACCCCGAAACACTACAGTGACAGTAATTCGGCTAGAATCAATTTTTATTCGAAATAAACTTAAAGAAAATATATCCCCTGTGGTAGTTTATTTGCTCTTGCCACGCACCAAAACTACTTGCATTCGAAATTCCAAATATATTTGTTTATATATTTCGTATTTAAGAATCATTGATTGTTATTGTCATGACTTTTTCACTGTATACTTACTTTCACCGTGAAAGAGACGAGTATCGTGGATAAGGTAAACGAGTTTGAATTATGCATGGTCTCGCAGAAGCTGCAAAATCACTTCCATCGTTGTATTTCCAAAATCTGTCAACTTAGCACTCCATAGTTCCATTCTAAGACTCGTACTCGCCTTCAACTTGCAGTGGAAGTCATTAAAATGGAGATGCATATGTAAATAGCGGTGTCACCCATCCGGGTAACGTATGGTGCCCAACAAAACTGCCGATGTGCAACTTCCGATACAGGGAATGGTGTTCAACTGTCAGGTGGTGTACTTTAAGAAGTAGCGGTTAAGAGTACGATTGCAGATGGCGAGTTGGAAACCCCGTAGCCATTGCTGATTAAATATACATCTCTCGACAGGATAAGTTACGAGTGGCTGGTAGGAAAAGTCATAAAGGTTGTGGAAAGAAATATTTTGCACTTTCAGGGTGCAGTCTAACCTCTTCGTACGGGGAAAATAGTAGGGGGGCGGGTATCAAGACGTTGTAGGAGCCGGAAAAATAATTTAACGAACGAATATTTTATGACTTAGCATTCGCAAGAAGTGACTTTGAATGTCGCACACTGATTTCTATCGTCCTATAAAACAAAAGTTTCTCGCATCGAGTAGAAATTGCTCTTGTTATTTACAAAGCGACTGTTTTTGTTTGTACTTCTATTTTATTCGTGACTTGTGACTAATAATACTTTGCTTCCTTTGACTGGCATTTGTGATACAATTTATATAAATTGTTAAAATGGCGTGTTCATAAAAAGGGACGCCAATGTTTTGAGGACAAAAACGATATAAATCAAAGAACACGAAGAAACAGTTTATCGCAATTTGTCACGATTAGTTGACTCTGTGGTGACGTTAAAGCATAATAACGTCATCGTACACGCGACCCCTAAGCCCATGACCACATTGACCTCGTGGTATTTGTCTTCTTGTTCCGAATTTCAATTCGAACGAGACGCACGTCATGCAGTGCTTCCATAAGAAAAGCGGGGCGGTTGCTAATTAGCAGAAGAACTCTAAACAAAGAGAGAGCCTTCCGAATTCATGAGGCCAATGATCTTTCGTTTGAAATTACTTCGCCGCTAATTGAAAATTACCTCAACTTTCGGGTGTGTTGTTTAGTTTCGTAGACATAAAATTGCCTTTCCTTTCACAGACATTCTTCTCTGTATTTCTCTAATTTTTTTACTGTCAATTTTTAGTACTTTATTCGTACGGTTTATCATTTCAATTTTTGTATTATATATTTTGTTATAATAAATGTCATGATAGCTGTAAGTTCGTTTCTATGATCTTCTTAAGATATGACAAGGATACGATCAATTGATTTCATTCTTAGTGCTGTGTAAATAACCAGTTTTGAACTTTTTCTTTTATTTGAAAGAGAAATTTAAAAAATGGGACAGCAATGTAAAAAATAAAAATATTTTTATATAATAAGAACATTATTGAAATGTTCGTAATTTAGCTGAATCAAGACATATATAATTTAGGGGTGAATATGAGAACGAACATCATTGCATAACCCTTCAATGAATTGTTCTTTTTCATTACTTTTAAATAACCTGATCTATTATCGAGATATGATTTCACGAAACTAGATACGATACTTTTACGGGATCATTAGATGATAGCGGCACAGACTTCAAAGTCCCTCCCTATTATTATTATTATTATTATTATGTCGTGCATTGTTATGTTTCCTAAACAATGTTGGTGTCATTTTAACGCTTCTTATAGTTTTCGAAAGAGAATATGTTAGAAATGAAACGTTTTCAGTACAGAATTGAAAATATACGTTCCACTCAAAAGACAATAAAATATCGATAACTAGAAATTGGGAACTTTGTCGTAATAAAATACAGAATCGTCTGATCATAACCTTTTGCTTGTTTGTTATTTAAGATTCATTATTATGTTGAACTACAGAACAACGTCTTGAAGGAACTCTGAATTATAATACTTATAACAGACTTAGAGGGAGGGTGATCCGGACTGAAGTCCACCCCTCCCCCCAATGAGTGGGAAAAAAATTAATTTCATGGTACTTCCGAAAAAAAATAATTATGTATGCTTCATAAGCTTATTACTCGCATTAGGTAGAAAAAATGTTTTCTTACAGAACCGTAAATTGCCTCAAATTACGTCACTTCTCAACAAACTGTCTAAATGTTTCATGCTCCCAGAGCTACGATAGAATAATCTATTATTCTACTCTTGATTTATCTAGGTTTGACTAAGACTCGAGGGTGAAAAAGAAAGGATAATGGATAGTCGTGTGTAAGAAGTATTTTGTTAAGTTCTGGTTAGGTCAGCGAATTTATCTGCATAAATCAGACGAATAAAATTAATTAACAAACACCACTAGTTCGTATTTTCTGTTAAACGAGCTAATGTAGATAAATATTTGCTGGGATTATTGAAGATGTGTGTACCTGGGATGAATTGAAATTTGAGTTGCAAATAAAGACCAATGTACAACTTCAGTTGAACTATGAGAAATTATATAATATCACAGTGTCTTCTAAAGATTTGTTCCATTCGTTTGAATTTTTACTACCATACGTAAATTTTCTGTAAATATTAGTTGCCATTTTCTTTGAGCCAACTATTCTTCATTAAAATTTATATGAAGTACTCTTGGGCTAAGAACGGGCGTTGTCACCAAAGTTCTCCCAGAGAAGCTCTCTTGAAATATATGGAGACTCTTTGACTTCAGTGCAGATCCTGTTTGCTCTGTGGAGGTCGAGCGAGGTGCCTGGCTATGTCAATCCAGTTGCCTCATGACACGATACAGCTGCGGCCTCATCCTCATTTGCATGTCGAGTCATATTACTCTTTCTTTAATGCTTTCTCGTTTTTTACATTTCTTTTAATTAGATTCAAAACGCTTATTTTTCTTAAACCGGAACAAGAATCTCGGAATATTCTGAATCCAGAACATGAACAGTATCCAAACAATTCTTTTTGGTTCTCATCTCCATATCTGTACTGATATATTGTGGCTCAGTAAAATATATACAATTCATGGAAATGTGCAGGTACTCGATCTATAAGAATGAAAAGCAAGTTTTTTAAGATTAACATTTTTTTCCCATTTTGGAGGAACAATGATTTACACTAATGTTGATTACTGTAGTTTATGTTGATGTTTTCAATTCAATCAATAATAAACTGACACTCGTCAGAGACTTCTTTTTCTTATGGACTGGAATATAGCGTCATTCACTTTCACTTAAGGATAACATTATATGGATACATATCTACAGAGAAGCCTGTTCGTGTGAATATTACGATTACTAGGTTTTATTACCTTTTCGACTGAAATGTTCATTGAAAAAGTGCAAGATTATCTCGATTCTAAAACAATTACAGTTCATGGAAAACCATATTATGAACTTTTCTAAGTTGAAGAGAGCCACGCATATTTATACCTCCGTAGGTCGTTTTTAATCATTTTCGAGAGAATGTATATTGAAATTTAGTGTAAACGATTTCCCAGCTCACATCTTAAAGCAATTGAAGAGATTTTTAAAATTACTTTTAGACCTTAGTTCGTGAACTCCGACAAACCAATTAGCAGTGATTTAAATGGAAAGTCAAATGTTCGACTGAAATGACGAGGCGCTTTCGTTTAACATCATTTACCTGGGAGTTAGGGCAGGAGTATCTCTCCCCAACCCCAAGAGAACGGTACATGACCGTTTCTACAGCCATTTAATTTCCATTTCTAAAGGATTTGTTTGTAAATCATTACAAGTGAAGTATGCATTTCGATTTTCACGCCTGTCTGTAGTAATGTACTCTCTACTTTATTACTTTCTTTTTAAACCGCAAGAGCAACGAACGCAACT
This sequence comes from Laupala kohalensis, assembly GCA_002313205.1. NCBI lineage: Eukaryota > Metazoa > Arthropoda > Insecta > Orthoptera > Trigonidiidae > Laupala > Laupala kohalensis. The sequence goes on from NNCF01127004.1 coordinate 408,273, forward strand.
GGATCGCTTTCGTTCTTTTTAGATAAATCCTATGAAGGTCGGATATTGTATTTCCAGTTCGTACTAGTTTTTAATAGTGGTTGCGCGGTGCACTCGCCACGTTCAGAGACACTTATCATGGCAGTCAACTCTCTTGAAACAAAATGGCAGAGTAACAGAACGGCGCGACTTTGGCATTGTTTTGAGGGACAAGGTATTGCGAAGTTAAATTTTTATTTTATTATTATTTTTTTATTAAAAAAACAAATAATAAATATTCAATTTCACGATGTATGGTTTTTTCAGCAATACTGCGCAAGTACTCGTAGTTAATACTTCAGTTCCAACAATCCATTATCGCGATATTTTATTTTTAAAAGGTATCATTCAATCAATATATCTTTTTTCAGTTATTCTTAAACACTCGCCAAAAATGAAGTACGATTACGAAGATTTTTTAAAAGTACTTGATAGTTGTGGGATATTGACAACATTATCAAAGAATGATAAATTAAATGTCGTTGGTTTGTTGCTCATAGTTTTATGGGTAGAAAGCTTTTTAGCACTTACCAAATTTTTTTCCCCTGCATACTCAGTGTATGCTACTGAAGATGGCTACTATGCAGCCGAAAACTCTAGCAATAAAACTATGAGCAACAAATCAACACCATTTATAATTTTTTAAAGTAATCCGAATCTAACATTTTTACTATATATTACCTGTGACAATTCGAATTTAATTCATATTTCAAAACAAATTATAAAAAGAATCGCTCCGTATACTAGACGTTCGAAATGGCAACACTGATGGCCTCAAATGGATCATATTTATTTCACGTATTTTATGATGTGGTGGTGTTCAGGTCATCAGACCTGCTCTTCTACCTAACCACATAATCCCAACAAGTATTGAAGTATTTTCGTTGTTTTTAGGAGGGGAAGCATGTTGCATGGGGGCGCAGAAATATTAAATCCACCACTGCCTTTGGACCCTTGATCGGAATTTGGTAGGATAACCTATTGTCCTCCGTATATACTTTCTAGCTGTGTCCTTGACAATAAATAATTTATGTATTTTCGACGTACATCCTTCAGGACTTCTTCATTCGTATTTATCTACAATGAATGGAATCGCAAACATAATGTATTTCATCGTAATAATTTAATCATAACTTGGTTCAATATGAAGACGAAAATAGTTGAAAGTACAAACTTCCTTTGAAATGGGGGATAAAGGGGAATGGAGTTCTATCCCTTCCCCCTTCTAGTCAATATATCCCCAACGCAGAAATTCTCTAAACATTTGTTTACTTGTTCGTTGGATGTGTGTTGGCCTCTTGAGCTTTGCTCATTCATTGCCTCCTCGTATGCCATACATCGTGTGCGCGAGTGCGTCGCGTTTCCGTTGGGTTGCGCCACTCCGGAGGCATCTGCGGCTGCCGGGAAGCGACTGCGCTGCCTTCGGGCGAAGTAAAGGGCTCAATGGCGCACGTTGACACAGCGTCTTACGCAATTTACTTTTGGACCTCCGCGTTTCCTTGTTTCTCTCAAGAGCTAACTCCAAGAAGAGACTCATTCATGGGAACTCGGAGATGTATTGCTGTGTCTGTCCATTCTGAGTGCTGTGGATAAAAGGATATTTCAGGATCTGTTGCGTAAGATGTTGAATTTTCTTCGTTTTTGTCCGCTTGGGAGGACTTGTCAACAAAATGTTAAATTTTCTATGTCCTGAGCACTAAGAAAATTTATCTTTTTACGTTTTCATAGTTCCGAGAGAACTTTTTTCTTCATTGTGATTTCGAAATGTATTTTCTGAAACATTACGGAGTTCTATTTTCGAAAAATATTATGGGTCATTCACATTTTCTGAAGTTTCACGGAATAAATTGGAAAGAACACCTAACTAAATTTGAGATGTCATATTTTTCTGCCTTTGCGCTACAGGTTTTCTCTATCTTTATTTAAACTTACCAGTTATACAGGATAAAATGGGATTGCATGTGAGATCCAAAAAATCTGCTCGTGATATTTTGAACAACTAACTTAAGCTTAAACAAAAACATGTTCTTTTATTGGCTTCAGAGTCCAAAACTTTTCAGTCGCAACGATATGTGACGAATCGTGTTAAAATGAATTGCTCAAGGTGTGCAGTGATACCGTGAACAAGTAAAATTTCTTAATTTTCTTCTATAAAAATAATGGTTTTGAATTGCTGAATTTTCGTATTGAAGTCTGTTTCTTAAATTAAAGAAGTCTGGACAGACCAGTGTCATGTCCTCTCTCCGTCGAAACAACTTAAAATAGCTTCTTCTTAGTATAGAGATGCATGTCATAACACGTGAACTGTACACTAACCATTTTTGTTTTTTTGCTTTTGACTTTACAAAGCTCTCAGAACAATCGAATGCTATGGACATAGCGTCATCAAATAGCCGACCTTCAACAGCAACCCGTGAAGAGATCATGTGGGTATCATTATGCGATATACGGAGTAATTAATGTTAATAATATTCCGCTGTATTGATCTCAGGTGCTTAAGATGAGACGAATGGCATACTGAAACAGCGCGAAATGTCAGGAAGTATTGAAGAAATTGCTTCGTTGAGATCATAGTCGTTAATAAGGATGTACTAGATATGACTGAGTTAATAATGGAAATGGAGATGCTTCATATGACTGTATTGTACTTTTATCTCTTAAAAATCAATGTTTAGCTGTATTTTAAGAAAAAGGAACATAATGTGGGACAGCAGTATTTAGTTAACGACCTATTCTCCACGAACATAAATGCGCATGTCGAAAAATAGTCTAAAAAAAGTATTAGAATCCTTGAAACTTGTGTACATGAAAATCTATGCATTCTCCATTTTATTTTTCTTGAACGATTGATTACGTTTACCTATAATTTGTGAAAAGTTCCATAATTTGAAGTAAAATTTTATATCTGGAAAATTCTTGTAAGGAAACCCGATCACGAGTTTTATTTGTTATCCTGAAAAATTGTGAGAGACCAATCGACCTTTTTGAGAAAGGCTAACGGGTAAAATTTTCCATGTTACCAATATCTTTTCCTACAATTTTTTAAAGTTTCATTGATGTGTTTATATCTCCTGATCCATATTTATAAGGGTTCTAATGACCTTGCCGTTGACGAGCGCAAAAGCTAAAAAAATTCATATTTACATTCATACTGAATTCTAACATTTACATTCTGAACTTTTAAGTACATGATTTATAGGAATAAGAAATCGGGATGATTTTTCATAATTTTGGAACATACGTGTCAATTCAGCGATTTCAGTGCAAAAAGACATTTGAAAAAAGTTTTTTTAGTTTACATAATTTTTTGAAAAACCATTATGTGTACTAATTTTATTTTCGTTTAACCGCCACTATTTATTAAGAAACGTGGATGAAATTTAAATAAGAAAATTAATGAAAATGGTAGCATAGAATCAGTTAATGAAAATCATATGTAGCATACAATCACTTGTAACTTAATTAGGGAATAATAATAAGATCCCAGTGGGGAAAATTTTGTCCTCAGTTTATCCTGAAGATGTTCGTAAAGATAATCCCTAGGATATCTTATGAGTTTATCCTGAGGTTATCAAAATGGCGCGCATAGACACTCTTGAAGACCTCCCTGAAGATAGTCTTAAGCATGTCCTTAGTATATCTTAATGAGATCATCTCAAGTTAATACATACGATGTCTCTTCAGATCATCTTTAAAATGTTCCATGTATATCTTTACTAGATCATTTCTCCTTCATGCAATGAATATACCCTTTAAATCTCATCTCTAAAATGTTCTATTCACATTTTGACGAGATCATTTCGAGTTCACACAACGAAGGTGATTCTACACATGTCAAAGAGATTATAAAAAAACAACAAACAATTATGTACTTATAACATTTATTATAAGATCAAGATATAAAACTTAAAATACAAAGTCACAATTACAAAAAACTGAAAAAAATTGTAAAATAAATTATGTATAAAATAAAATATGCAGATTGTAGAGCGTGTTACATATATCAAACAAGAAGACACTTAAAAACACGAATTATGAAATATATTACGATGTATTAAATACAATGGATAGTTATATAAAAATATCAAGAATAGTAGAATATACAATACCAAAATATTATATAAGAAACAAAATGACTTTAAAATTATTTATCTGAGAAATGTCTACAAATAGCCAGTCCGGGGTAAAATTGGTATTGCATCTCCTGCTTTCAGACGAGTTTCATGTTATCAAACAACGAGTAGTCTTCTACTCTACGTCTTTCGATGACACTATTGTCTGTTTTCGCTACCAATGAATAATATATTCTGGAAAAGAAAAACAACTATAAAACTATTTGATAACAAACAATGACCAGAACAAGGAATTCTCTAATGTCACACTTTCTTAGATGTTATAAAATTTATCCTTACCTTCGAATGCTTTGAATAGCGTAACGTGTGATTTAAGGTCAAGTTTCTGCAGCTTTGTGTGCACATCCTTCCAGACGTGAAATCCGCTGCACAAAGTGGTACCATTACAGATGTCATCAGTGTAAAGTCAATGTGGGCAGTCGATTTACCTGCAGCTACTCTCCTTAAATATGACACCTGCATGGAATAAATCAAGCTATTAACCACCAATTAAAAACTCAATGAATATTCTTTGTTCTTAGAGACTTGCTAAACTGTCATAAACAGATTTGTCGTTCAGTTTTTCATCTAAAATTGGATTTTAACAAGGTAACTCGAGCCCTAGGATAGCAGTCATGAGTGTTTTTAAAAATTTGCTTTCTATTAAAGCTGTTAATTTTTAATTTGAATTTTGGAATTTTTTAAATTTTAATATGGGTCTTATACATCCAGCAAAAGAGGTGACGGAAAGTATTCTGTTAAATTACAGTCCTTTTTTAAACTGTACATATGAAACAAAGTCTACCATTCGTATTAGTTGCTTCCCTATTCTTCACGAAAGTCATGATCTATGGAGTCCTTAAAAAGGGTTCAAAAAGCGGGGATACAGATCGTTGATAGACTAAAAATAATAGACCCGTATCAATTCGTGAATGAAGAAATGTTCGTAACCCTCTGAAATACATTAAGCTATGTACGTGCAATATTACTGCAAATTAACCACACTGATTAAAAAGAATTTATATTTAATACTTTAACATTAGTTTAATTATTTAGATTAATCCTTTATTTAACAATTTTTATTTTCAGTTCTCTGTGATATGTATTGTTATATATTTTATTGTATTTCCTTGCATTCTTCAAACGGGTAAGATCTGCCATTTGCAGTTATATAAATATTATTATTATAAGAAACAAATATTTGACAAATTAAAAGTCTTCAAATATATCTCGAGAAAACTAAACAATAAAATTGAAATAATTACCTCTACATTAAAATTAGAAGTCTGTCGTTGTCATTCACGGCGCTGTTCCGTCAGAAATCAATATTCAAAATCCGTTGCAAATATCTTTTAGTTTCTGTGAGGAGATAAATTTCAAATGTTTGTATAGTAAGGAAACTTGTTTGATAGCGCCTTCGCACGAAAGTTTTAGTTATGCTAGTGTTCAATTACTCGTTATAATTTAGCGTATGTAAAAACGTGTCAACTCCCAACGAAACAATTTACTCTATCCTCATTGCGTATGTCTACCACCATAAGTCTCTCTAGGCGCTGGTTGACATACGCGCTTTCAGTAGTTCGTTCTTGGAGCGTGGATGTTTGGTTTATCACGACGTATCACCTTACATTCGTCGAGTGATCGTGCCTCCGTGTGCGTGTGTTGAGACAGATACTCCTGCCGTGACAAAAAGACACTGGTCCCCAGAGAAAATTTTGGAAGAAAAATTCCACCTAAAATTTATTTAAAATATCGTAAAATCAATTGAAAATCTGTTATTTGCTGGATTGTAATTTGTTAATGTTGTAAGTCCAATTCAAGGGATTTCAAAAAAGCTCCGAAAGAATTATGAAAACCTCAGATCTTGGAGGAGGAAGTGCCAGCGAAGTGGGTCCTATAGTTTTGCTTTTATTGATATTTTATGAGGTTCAGTTTGGTTAACAGAAAGAGTATCACTATAGTTGAAATGAGCACATTATCAATACACCGGGAGAAATCGTCCTGACGCTGGGCAGGGTATTTCCCAAACTTTATAATCGGTAATGTTTAAAAATTCTTTACGCTGTTGTTGCTCATTAAAATTCAATAAATGTCATATTTTTACGTCTGCATTGGACTAAGAAGCAGCGCTGAAAAATACATTGTTCTATTAAAAAAACATTTGTTTGAATAGATTTTACATGATTGTTTCTGAAATTGCGCCGCCACCGCTGCGATAAGAATACTATAGTAAACTAAAGTAAGCAAATATTCTAGAATTGCTATTTTCACCTCGAACAAATTATAACGAAGAGTTTAACAGTAATATAGCTAAAACACTTGTGAAGTCGGGGCCAGTCGCTGTTTAATAATTTATTTCAATTAACGACATAATCTCGACATTATAATAATTTTTAGAAATACACAATATTTATATCATCTGGAATATTGTATTTTCATTTCCTAATGTGAATTGTCTGTTTATATACTTTCTGCGCCACTAAATAAAGAGTCAGAGAGAATTATGATGTATATCAATGTCATCCTTTTGCCAGGAAAACCAAACTATGCACAATCGACATACGGCTGTGAGTAAGAAACAGAAAAGGTACAAGGGACAACTCTTTAGTTCAAGCATTTGTCAACAATATTATACACGTATCGATGCTGTTGGCTAGCTAGTGCACAGTGCAAGTTAAAAATAATACATGTTCTAGTCATATATTATAAAGGTGTGGAGTAAATTAGCTTATTATCCTTAATGTGGTCATGCGTAGTTTTTAACTGCTTTTTAGGCAAAAAGTTAATTGTTCCAATTCTTAAAACGTATTTCAGCTTCAAATTTCAAATAGAAATTCAATTTATTGCTGAAAAAGCAGTTTAAACCTGCGTATGACCACGTGTAGGATAATAAACTTGTTTAGGTAGGTGGCATTTAGGTCTTACAAGATAAAAAATTAACTTACCTGAGAGGGAGAAATACCCAGATAACTAGCGGGAATGTAATAAGCACAAACAGCTTCGCTTATGACGAATATTCAACACAAAGTTCAAAAAGTATTCCCCTCTCCTCACCAAAGAAAACCTTAAATTAATGCGACGGAACGCCAAGATGTACACGTACTATCGGGCTACCAGTGTACACAAGAACTAAAGCCACAGGCTCACGCCTCGCAGCTCGATGAGAAATTTCAACAGTGCAATATGATACTGTCGGGAGCAGATGTGAAGTCTCATTGGTGTTGCAATCATCACGTGGCGTTCCTCAGTACATGAGGATAACGGACACATTTAAACGAAACTTCCTTTAATGCTATTGAATTTTTTTTGTAGGTTTCTGATTGTTCAACTTCATTTGAAAGAAAAGGATGCGTTGTTCTTGATTGTTTGCACTAATGAGAAAATTTAAATGTGCTCCTCTCCCCCTCCCACCTCTTCAATAGCAATATTAAGCCCCTACTGATCATGCAGAGGGCAAGTAACGGACTATCTTGTTCTCTCTATGTCGAGAGATTATCTTCGTAATGAACAACGAAACAACTGGGAATCCTCAGCGGACAAAATTTGTTTATCTTCCGGAGACCCCGAAGAGACTATCTTAAAAAGATGAAGTGAGGACTATGGATAGAGTACGACCTGAGGACATGTTGCGGAGTAACTGGACCAGACTATCTCGAGATAATCTTCACTGTATGAACTATGAACGTTCTCAGAATTTCTTCTGCGGACGAAATAAGGATATCCTGAGAAGATACCGTAGGGAGTATCTCCTTAAACCATAATGAGGACTATATCAGCAGTACTACCTGTAGACTATCTTGACCAGACTATCTGGAGATAATCTTTAATGTACGAACGAAGTAAGTTCATAGGATATCTTTCACAGAGAAACTGAGAATATTCTACAAAGATCTATTCAAAATCGTATTAAACCTTTATTCCACGGATTAATTCCGTAAATACAAAGTAGAGATATCTTATAAATGTTCTTGAAATATGATCTTCGAAAGATAAGTTTGGAATGAATCCTAGGATATCTTCAGGACAAACGTTCCCCACTAGGATGCAAAAATATGTTCCAGAGAACATATTACGAAAATGTCTGAATATAGTTAAAAACTTTCATATTTTAACTCATCAAAAAATGGCGAGATAAACCTTTTTCTCTCTTACTCATCTTCTCAGATCACAAACGACAAGAATATCAAAGAATGCAGCGGATACTGAATACTAGTGCTTGTCTAACAGTAAAGAGTTACCAACGAACTCTTGCATTTTCTTTCTTTTTATTGTCTAGTTCAAGTCGTCTTTGTCGTGGTGAAAAATGTTAGAAAGAGACCCTAGTAAGAATTTGAATAACCACGTACATTTATTTTCTTAAGGACAAATTGTTTTAAACAGAGGCCAGCCAATTCCGGAATTCATTATTAGCAGAATTGAATCATGAGCATTCATCGCGACATTAACAAGAATTTTATGTTTCTAACCTAAATGAATCTAGACCTTTCTAATGATTTGTATTTGAAGTCCTTCTATTGACTTATGAGCTGCACAGTAATAAATCGAGAAATTTGGCAAAGAAATACGAGTAAAGATGGTACGAAACGTAAGCGTGGTAAAAATGCCCAGATTTTATAGGAATTATTCCCTAGATAATCCCGAAAATTATCCTCTATGTAGACGAAAATGAATTTATTAAAAAATACAAACGTTACAATTATGTCTGACGAAGACGATTATATTTAACAGAGTAAATATTAAAATTTTTAATATCAAATCCTGGATCTGTCAATGTCCTCATGTAACGAAGCAACAAGTACACTGATTGATGGTACGGGGATTAAGATTATTATTACCACAATGAAACAATAAAAAGATACCTATCTTCAAGTTCCTGTCATAAGGTCTTAAGATAAGGGGACGCTCTATAACTTTCTGCTTAAAACCACTGTTAGTTTGTCCAGTTAGCTCCAAGCTCTTTCCTCTGTTAATTTGTCTTTGCTGTAAGTTCTTTGGCCCTTGTGATGATAGCCCTATTAGTTTCATGTAGCATTGACGTCCTCAAAGAGAAAGCGAAAGAAACCATCGACCCTCAGGTCGCGCCCTTCTTGATGAAGACGTATTATGGCTGCGATGACAGCGTCGAAGCCTCCTCGTGGACGAGACGATTATTCTCGTTTTCGAAATGATCGTCACTTCACCAGCAGACGCTTGTCTTCTTTATCTTCTTCAGCAAATGATGCATTTCTGTATTGGTTGCAGCAA
>NNCF01127004.1:430826-453773 GCA_002313205.1 Laupala kohalensis
TATATATATATATATATATAATTTCTAATTAAATACTTCAAAGTCAAGGAGACTGGAGAGTACAGAAGCGCAATTCCTTCGCTCCGTTACGAGGAAAAGCTGATCTGTCCTGCATCACGGGTCAGGCAATTTCACCTCCGACTACTCACTTGCAACAGACTGAGTAGACCTGGTAACCAGTCTCCCCGTTGAGAAATGAGTTCAAATCACTCATGGTTTCGCCGGGATTTCAACCGCAATCATCCAGTCAGTTGTTCAACGGTGTACCCTCTAGAGCACCTATAAGGAGAGTAACGCCGATCGCCATTTTGTGCCTTGCGGCGCAACGATGTGTAACCGCACCGAACAAACGAATGCGAACGATGTCGGCGCGGGTTAGCGATGCCCGGGATTTTAAAATTATAATGAGTAATTGTCATGGATGCACAATATAAAATGTATTTCAATGAGAGTAAGCTTATTTATGCAGTTGCGATTTAATTATACCATTTAGAAAAATAAATATGATTATAATAATAATAATTGTGGACGAGAGTTAGTAAATAAACATATGTATGATTTATATGGAAATCGATTCACATCACTGATTAATAATCCAGCAAATTACACCAGCAATAATAATTCACTTGTTGATTGATGTATAAAAGCATTAAATTTAATTTTTGTATTTGAATCATTCATAATGAAAAGTACCACTTCAATGCGAAATGTTACGGAGATTTCTCGTAAGGGGTAGTTGAAAAACTGGGTTGGAAAATATTATTCGTATATTATCTTGTGTTGACGAACAAGGAGCGTTAAAGGTTCTAATGACTTTGCCGTTCACGAGCCCTACAGCCACCCCCTCCCCGACACACACACACAAAAAAAACAAGGAGCGTCACATTCACAAAAAATAATTCTTATTTATCACGTTTGACACTTAAGGAACTGAACTAAGGACATTTTTTCTAATTTACAACTTATCAATTTTAAATTAGTACTATTATAAAAAAGGATAAACAGTCTTTACGTAAAAATACAATACGAGTACTGGGTTCAATACAATATAGTTTTATCTAAATAACAATATATTCGTATTTAGAAGTATTTAAGAAGGATTCTTTTTCACGGAGGTTATGAGATACGAGACATATTCTATGCCGTTGCTATGCACGTACAGTCTTAACACGTTGTGAGAGAGTACGCGAGGGGTAAGGATCTGCAGTGGAGGTGACGTTGCCTCAGGAACCTGAACTTTGAAAATGGCGCGGGACGAAAGGCACAAAATGGCGGCACCAATGAGAAGTGTCAACAGGTCAGCAGACTCCTCGGCGTTACTCTACTTATAGGTATTCTAGTCTACCCCCTGCTCCATGCTGCCACAACTTCTGTTCTTTCTAGAGCATATTCCACTAGTTATTATTGCAAACGTTGCAACTTTTTTTGATTCGCTTATCCTCTTTGAAGAGTCATGATTTAGTGAACCATCAGTGGTAATATAAAAATCAGTTTAGTAAAGTAAAGGAATTGTACAATACTATAATCCCTCATGAAAATGAACCATCACCAAAGCCGTCACAAATGTGCAAAAATATTCATGTCACGAGTCATTTCTATGTCCAACTTAAGTATCCTCTCATTACATGCGCGTTTTGTATGTTTCACATACTACCTTCCCTTCCACCGCTGGAGTCTCTTTCTTTTGACGAACACGAGAAATGCGACGTGACATCGTACAGTGATGAGGGGGGGGGAGACAACGCGGTAACCTTTTGTCACTACGTCTCAAAGCAGAGCCATTTGCGCCAACATCTCTTGCAGAAACCAACATGAAGGCAGTCATGTCGCATTGCGTCATTGGATGACACGTTGGTCGCTGTGATCTCAACAGGGATGGAGTTCTCACGGGACGAAAATTCTCATTACTACATTGATAAGGTTCGATTCGCAACCTGCCCTTGAATTGACTTGTAACATCTTCACTACTCAAGGATTACTGAGTGGGAAATTGCGAGTTCGATTCCTTATGGTTGCGAACGTTATCTCCAGAGCCCGAGTTTCTACCTTCGAGCACTTTCACCGGAATTGGTGGGATAGTCCTTTGCTTATTTGTGGAGAATAAATTAGTTTATTGTCTTCCACTTTGTCATAAGTAATTTTAACGCCGATGTTGATTATGAACTTTTTTGGTGAGAAAGTTGAGACATACTAGGCGAATTTCCCAGACGCAACTTCCTTCGGTTATTCAATCTGACCAGAGACGGTTTGGTACCAAAATTTATCTTCATTTCAATATCTTACCTTCTTAATTTCTTCACTGTAATTGTCAAGTTTCCACCTTCACGGCCTAAACCACAACACGTCAGTAAAATAACGGAATAACTTTTTTCTAGTGATTTCCAGTGTTGGTAACGATAAGTTTTTCTTAATTAATTACTTCCTTTCATGTATATACATTTATCATTTCGAAGTAATTTCTTTACCGTTGTTCTTATGAAACATTACCCTTCCCGACGGGAATAAAGCATGTGAAGAAAGAATGTGGGGTTTGTCAGAATTGAAATGTCGTTACATGGAGGTTCAGTAACTATTTCTTTCCTTAGTAATACGCGACAAGAATTTTTCTGCACATGATTATTTCATTTTATGACTGCCAGCGGAAGGTTCCGTTGCAATCACTATGTCTTATTGCTTTTCGCTAACGAATGTGTGTTTAACGAAGGTCTATCTGCCACGAGTGTGTGTTTTGTAAGTTCTCGTTACTTCTAATGTCCTACACGTTTATTTCACTGAAAATTTCTTATAGAGAAACGTTGAAATATTCGGACCGTAGCAAATTCTGTTTTAAAACATAAAAAGTCCTTTTTATGTCTAAAATTTTTCATAATACATTTTCGTAAATATAATAAGAAAAAAAATTCTATAAAAATGTGCCGACGGTTAATGTAACTACATCTGATTCCTTCAAGGTTGACAATCATTTTCGAGACCTTTAAAAATAACGCTTCGCTTCATCTACATTGAGCATGACATGCTCCATTACAAAAATGCTAAAAATAAATGTGAAGTTGCTTCGTAATGGAACATTGATCAGATTCAATTGTTGAGTTATTCTCCATAGACGCCTCATGAGAGATAAAAATACTTCACTTTCTGTGATTGACAGCTTTGAAAAATGAAGTGATTTGCGCAGGTCATGGTCTCTCGGAAGAGAGCCAATCCGAGGCCAAATACGGAGGCAACGACTGGGACACTGGTGACGCTGGGGATGGTAAACGTGGGGTTGCAATGCACGAGTATGCAAATAAGGGTGTGGGTTGTTTTCATGCTTTTCGTATGGTAGTGTAATTTCGGTTATTTTAAAACTTGCAGTATTTTAAAAGTAAATGACAGATTGGAGAACAATTTAGTTTTGTTGATGAAGTTTGTCTACCATAGAAATAACCTAACAGTTAATTAATTGTATATGTAAATTAAGGAGCATAAAACACTGATCAGAAGCTCAAGATTATAAATGAAAATTTTTTTTTTCAGATTTGGTTACTGGGTCATGGGAGTCATTATTTTTTAAAATAATGTTTATTACAAATAAAAGATATGAATTTCCAGTTGCTTATAGTTTTTCAGATAAAGAGACCCGTGGAAATAATAAATTAATCTTTATTCCAATGATAGATAAGTAAATCGAACAAAACTAAATAGAACGCCCTCAGTTATTGAGTGTTAGTGATGGAGGTGATCTGAGGATGATGGGAGGCTAACACAGGAGCGCATTTTCTGAGCAATCCCATTCGGTCACGTCCACAACTCCATAGAGTGGAGGAGGTGGAGGTGGCTGGAGACCTTCCACTGAAGTGCTCTGACCTTCCTGGCCCTGACCCACATCCCGTACTCAGGTACAACCACCGCACACTCCTCCTCACAATATTAACTACCTTTACCATTGTAACCTACGGGTCCGGGGGAAGATTTCACTGTCGCACTAATGTGAAAGTATCAATAAGTAAACACACTGCATCGTGAAACTAGAAAAAGACAAGTTTTATAAGAAAAATAAACGTCATAAATTAATTACAAACTTAGACTTGAGTTGACGGGTTTTCTTGACTTAACGTGATCTGAAGACTCCTTCAATACACGGATTTTCTTTAGTCGACATGAAAATGGACCAACTATATAGTACAGGCCTGGATGCGACGTAGTGTGACGTCACGAGAGCTGTGCTGTATCAACGCCAGGTATGGTAGTGTTGACTGACTATCGCTGCTGGTTGTGCAGACGTGGTGTACTCCAGGTGAGGTTGAGTCTGCGTGGATTACGTGACGTGGCACTGCGTTGCCTTGTCTTTTCCTTGTGACAATTGTCGTTTCATCTTTATGCTATTTTTGGCTGTCCTGTAGGATTATATCGTGTTTCATAATTATGTATTTCCGAACATTTTTCTTTATTTATTTTTCACTGCTCCTTCTTATTCACTTAAACTGGAAAGGATTATTCTAGAAAGTAAACTTCTAGTATGTTACATCTTGCATCTGCGTTATTACTGGCGATGCTTTAGTGTTAAAGGGTCTTTCACACCTACGGACTGTAGAGCATCGTGTTTAAATAGTTTTATCGCTTTCTTCCCACTGCATATTATAATAAAATATTTTGAAAATTCCACGTACCCATGAGTCAACATAAGTAAACAGGTGCGTCTTTATTGAAAAGTCCTTCTTTTGTCAATACCTGAGTTTCTGGGCGACGCGTTCGGAAGGTTATCCCTTGCGGCTTACCAAAAGGAGATGCATCTCCAACATAAACAGCCTTGTAAACTTTTCCTTTCGTTTCGTCGACATTAACCTATTTCTACGAAGGACTTAACAATGGCAATGCTGTTTTCATCACAATCATTCAGAATAATAGTATTTGTGGAAAAGTATATAGTGAGTTGTAAGATTGTTTAATATATAAATAGTAACGAGAAACGACCTAAGTTCCTTTACTGACAGTTTAATTCAGTCACCCGCTAGCAATGAACTAGCTTACCTGATGATGTCTTGCATTAGAGGTTGAGTGTAGTGTTACTTCTATGTGTTCATTATCCACGTTTATTTTATTTTATTTGTTTTGGAAATGTGGCATGTGTATTTCATTTTATTAATTTCAGTCAAAATTAAATTGCCTGCAAAAAACTGGGATCGTTTTCTTTACGATTTATATTCAGAAGACCAAACATCATCATTAAGATTATTAAATTCATCCTTTTCTCTTTGTCTTTGTATAGTTTTAGTAACCTTAATGCTTAACGCATTTTTACTTATTAAAATGTTTCGTAATCCGTGTAATCGTAAAATCGTAATGTGTTTTAAAATTTCAACTCTAGAAATGAAACTGATGTAGTATGACATACCTATTTCTTTCCATACTTCCACGCACGAATATAAACGTGAATTCACTTATTACGGCATGGATTAAACACTAAACATAAAAAAGTGAATAAAAAAACGCCATTAATGCTCGTTGAGAATAACTGACTGAAGTTCCTTCCAATTACATTTCACATTGTCTTGAGTAGTCTCAATAAGACCACGTGAAGTTGACATTAGTGTAGGAATGTTGTAATCGAATATCGAAAGAGCGAATTCGCTAATTTAGTTCCGATTTAGAACACGAGCAATTCTTTGAAGGTCGAGAAAAGATTTCAGAAAATTAATTTCATAATGGGTTACATAATATTTTTCAACTTTTACTGTAATATATGAACAAACGTATTATTTTTCTTAAACTCATACCTATTTTTCTTTATCCACAATTCATGAAATAAAAAAATCTGTAAATAAAGAGTAAATGTATTTCATTATTTTAAATTATTTAACAAAAATTATCAAAATCAATTTTAATGTTTTTACTTTATATATTTTTATTACCGTATGGCAGAAAGTATTTAAATATTTTTACGAGAAAAGTAAAATTGGATGAAATGTCTGTATGTGATATTTCAACGGGCAGAAGAGAAAAACAAGCAACCGTGATCCGCCCTCGCCTGCTCTGACAGCCACCGCACTAAGCGCTTTCTCCAGTGGCTACTGTGCGGCGGCGCGGCGCCCGTAGAGGTCGCCGTGACAGGGACCTTGGCCCCTGTGGTGGACGACCTCCACCCCCACCCCCCGCATCGTTCATTGGTTCCTACGAATGCCTCATCCTATCTGGGATTAATTCCTCTCACGGATTCAATTGGATGGCAATCTAAATCACATAGCAGATTTCAAGTGGGAGATACTCAACATTAATTCCCACTTCATGCCTCCGTTCCTGAGCACTTTAATTCAATCTTTGTTCTGTGATTTGTAATGCTCTATTAAGATATTCGACTTCGAGATTTGTGAAACGTCAGGAATGAATTTAATTATCGTGTCATTGGAAGAAACAGATTAAAAAATTAATTATGTGTATTTAAACTATGAAAGACAACAGTATCAAACTTCTATAAAAAATAACGAGATACGATTTTTTTCTGAAGATGTACTTCTTTCACTTTTCTTCATGTCACGATGTCCTCTATTTACCAGAAACAGGAGAATTGCCTTGCTCTACATTTTATGTTTATTTGACAATATGTGCGAAGGCAATATGTCCGCCTGTGGATTTCTTTCGACCAAAAAGTAAATTGTCGACGTAAAAGTAAATTTCCAGGAATTCCTGCATAAAAAATGATATTTCTTTAACAAACTTCTTATAAAAGAATTTATAACTTAAGTATATACTCTTCCAAACTATTGAGCCAGAGAATCAGAGTATCTACCACTATCACAAATCTTTTCATATTTCGAACAAACAGTCCTATCGGAAAAAAGTCTTTAAAACCGTCCACTTCATTTCTAAATTCCAGTGACTAAATTTCTGAACATATAAGGCCAATGTTTTTAACATATATTATTCGTCGGTTTTGGCATTTCCTCTAACAACGGCAGTCCAAAAACAATTCCCATATAAATACTTTTGTTCTAAATACTAGAATGTTGCGTCATCGAATTTCTAATATTAAGAATAAAAAATGAATCGGTCACGATAAAATTCCAGGGGATTTACTTAAACTTGGTGGGGAAGCCATGATTCTGTACCTAACCAGACTTTTTGATATTACATTAAATAATTCATCATTACCTTGCGACTGGAAAAAGGCTATCGTGGTATGTAAACAGGTGGAACACATCATTGCAGATTATTTGAAGAATACTTGAAAAAAAAAACAATTTTCTACATCCCGCACAACATGGTTTTAGATCCATGTGAAAACCAACTTATTTCCGGTTGCCAGGACTTAGCTGAATCACTTGGCGAGGGAGGGAGAACTGATACAATAGTTATTGATCTATGAAAAGCGTTTGATATAGTGCCAGTTGATCGACTTCTTGCAAAAATCCCGAAGTTAGAATTGATTCGCGTGTTGTCAAATGGATTAGTGAATTTCTCCGGGATCGCTCAGAACAAGTTAGAATAGATGGGTGCTTCTCTAAAGAAACCGCTGTAACGTCGGGAGTACCTCAGGGAAGCGTTTTGAGTCCACTTCTTTTTCTTGCATATATTAATGACATATCGGAGCGTATCAATTCGGTAGTGCGCTTATTTGCAGATGACTGTATTACATATCGGAATATTAAAGAAGATAGAGACTGTCATATGTTACAGTGCGATGTAAATGAATTATGAAAATGGGCTGAGACGAATAAAATGAAACTAAGCCCTCTAAAAAGTAGATATTTATGTTTTTCTAGATCAAAAATAAAACCTGCTCTGAACTATGCATTAAATTATCAGATAATTCATGAAGTTTCAAGTTGTAAATATTTAGGTGTTACAATTTATCGTGACTTAAATTGGGCAGAACAGGTAAAATACACAACAAAGAAAGCTTGGAGAACGCTGAACTTCGTGAGACGCGTACTTAGAAAAGGGAACTCGAAATCTAAAAACTTGGCGTACACTTCATTAGCCCGACCTATACTGGAGTACGGTGCCGCTTGCTGGGATCCGTATAGAGACGGTCAGATCAATGAATCAGAACGGATACAAAGAAAGGCTGCAAAATTTGTTAGGGACAACATATGTAATATTAATTTAGAGTCGTGCACACTTTCCAATCGAAGAAAGTTCGCGCGTCTTTGTGCTTTCTTTAAAACCTACATGGGAGAGCCTGCATGGAAATCAGTGAACGCTAGGCTCCACCAACCCAACTACATTAGTCGCGGCGACCACAAGCGTGAAATGAAATATAGGAAAAAGGAAACAGATATTGGGAAATACTGCTTTGTGAATATAACCATTGTAGACTAGAATACTTACCTGCAACAACGCTTACCAAAAAGAGTAAAATGTTTCCGCAATCGTCTTCTTGCTTATTCGAAATAGGAGCACATGTGCAGTGTAGTGAAGTGAATGTGACTAAGGGTGTAGAGAATGCTCAGAGTTAATAGAATTGCAGTGCAGTGTAGTGTAGTGATTAATGTGTGCGTGGCTGTTCACATCAATCCTGTTTTGGCGTTATTTTTATAGTTATTTATTTTAATTATATTATTGCAATTATTTTTACATTAAAGTTATAGGAGTAATGGTATATGTGTGTATATTGAAGCGTGCTTGTACGAATGAGTGTGTGTCTGCATATGTTTGTAAGTGAAAATGTGTTTCTGTACGTATGTATTGACCTAGTTTAATTTTTTAATTTCTTAGGTGTATTATCCTTTTCACTTATTGTGCACTAATTTTCTAAGCATTTTATTCCGTGAACGTGTATTTTATAGATATTTGGGCGATTTTTTTTTTTGAAATTTCACATTATTGTATTATGTATATTCTTATTATGTCTATTATGTTTTCTATCTGCCACCGAGCATTGCTCACTTGCAGATTAATAAATTATTATTATATCATTCCAACCATATCGAAGATAAACAAAAATTTCTAAAATTGCAGAATTTGGAGTATGTAAATTGAATAATATATAAATTTCATTTCTTTCCAGCTGGTTCAGGTCATAATGAAAGAAAGCTTGTTTAAGTCTCTTGAGATATCTATGGATAAGCTTTTGAGATAAGTCCTCGTTCGTAATGCACGACATACTCGAAATGAAACAACTAGCAGGCGCTATGACGTTGCGTGCACTCGCTGATCACCTCTTACAACCAGCCCCCTTGTCTCTCTCACCAAGTTTATTGGCATGATCTCACTCACTCTCTTTCTCTCTCTCCCTTTCTGGATTCTGAGGTGGACTTCGTGACTCGCGTTGCTTGCTCCTCCACTTCTCTTCCTTCGTGTGCTTTATCTCTCGCTCCAAATTGCTCACTTTCTCGCGACCAGTCACGATCAGAATTGCTCTTTGCAGTAGCTCAACTTGATTAGCTCTAGTATTGAGTAAGCTCGTAGATTGTAAGGACTGTTCATTTTAAAGAGAGATAATATATATGAAGTACAAAAAGACGTATAGTAATATTATCTTGCAAGAACGGGGAGAGAATTTGGAATGAGGCTTGGAGAGAAGAGGACAGGAGTGGATTTTGAATTTGCGACTCCATCACCTCTCCACCTCCCCCCTCTTTGCCCAGCTCTTCAACACCTCCCCAATTAATTGGACTAAACAGAAAATAAGTACAATAAAGTATTTCAATATTTTTAATATATTTCGTGTCATGCATATAGTATGACAAAAAATCTGTCCCACAATAGGCCCCGAATGTGCCCAAGGGGTTCGCGGAGGGTAGGGCTCCGCAATTTGTTGGCCTCGGTGAAATGTGGACAGCATCTCCCGCCGACCGGTTTGACCCCTGGATAGACCCGGTTCTCATTTTACAGCAGACTGAGGTGGCGTGGGAGTTTCTCTGAATGTTGAGGTGTGAAAAATTCCCTTCCTCACCGGGTTACGAACCTCGCCATCCAGCCAACAACTCAGCGCTCTACCCACTGAGCCACGCTGACTTCTAGTAAGACATTTAGCATGCATTAGTAAGCCATGTCCATGGCACCGGCGACATGACAGTGACAGCATCATTATATATATATATATCCTGATATAATGATAAAGTCACGTATACCTACCAGTCTCTATTATTACGATGTCGACGTGTACCCGCTGTAACCCCCGAACGAATTCTTGAGATAGGGTTCCGTAATTTCTTGACCTCTTTTGCGCAAAGAGTAGGTGATGTGGCCAGCATCACACACTGGTCGCTTCAATTCTCGGGACAGGTTTAATACTCTTTTTACAGCAGACTGAATAGGCCTGGAAATGAGGCTGAATGTTGAGGCACCAGTAAACAGATGCCAATATTATATATCCGAAATTTGAACCTGATAGTTATTTTAGGATATATTTTAAAAATATTTTAAACCATTACACTTCATGAGCCATTAACATATGAATGCTGTTGTTTTATTAATGGGAAGAACTAAAACTAATTTTCATTCATCAGGTTTTTGTTTATAAAATGAAAATAAATCATGTCATTCGTATTATTTACAATTTTGGAGGGATCATAGACTCGTCAAATCAGAAATAACTATGAATTAGTAGGTGTTATCGGATGCTGACTCCATCTCCTCCTCCTAGTGCCTAGGAATTGGTATGTATTTATAGCTTTTGTAAACTGAGTATTCATACCATTTCCTCTGTATGAATTGGATGATAATAAAGGATCATATTTATTGCCTTAGTATTGTATCTCATTATTTTCTCAAACTACATCTTTAAATCCCTGAGCACATAGAATAGGATCTTGTATTTCCCTCGCTACTAAAAGGATCATACGCTCCACCTCGCTTTGTAATCATCTCCTTGTTTGTCTGTGTTTGACGACCAACTCCATCACACTCGATTGTTGTTGTCGTCCACTCCAAGGAGTATGATGATGGAAGGTATCGTTGTTTGTGGCGATGGTAATGGGATTCAGCTCCCCCATAGTTACGACTCGCCTTCTTCATCAGTCCTGCTGCATACATTGCCATCTTGGCACGCCTCGTGGATTTCCTATGCGGCCTTCACGGACGCTCTTCTCATCATTTCACATTCACTGCACCTTTCAACGCGGCGCATCGCGATCATTTACCACGAGAAACAAGATTCGTCTCAGATATTTTTGACACTAGCGTAGTTCCTGCTTCGAATTGATATAGCCATTCCTAACAACGAGTCACGGCGTACATATCTAAGTATTTCCTGGAAACTTACAAACTCGATGTTGAACTGGAAAATTAAATTGTGACGAATCTTTAATTAATTGTGTTTCATATAAATTAAAGAAATGTTTTATATGGAAATATGTATGTTCGTGTATTTGAATACTTGTCCGATGTACAATCTGTATCATTTGATGGATAATGAAATTGCTTTTAAGAAAAGGCGTTGCATGTTATTTAGTCCATGACGGCGGTGCTGTGGTTTCGAAAATAAGCGATACTACTAACTTGCGATAATATACATATCTTTTTACCTCATTTGTGGTTTAGCTACTGAAAAGAATGCAAGTAGTGGCTGCCTAAGATGCTTCAGGAAAAAATGATTGTCATAATAATTGATTGAGGGAAATTTTTTTAAATAAATAAGAAAGCTTGTTTCTATCATGTAGTAAAAATGTATTTCTAACATAAGATCCGTGCGCCAACAAATTGAATTCTCGCATCACAATTCGTGAGTCTACTGAGAAATTTGTTCACTCAACGTGTCACAATAATGAATATTCAATTCCAAGTTGAGAGCGTAAGAGTTTCGAATCTAATAAACCATATTTCATTCTTCTGTAATTCTAAATCGTAACTCCTGATAACTAATCAAGCGTGTAATTACGTAGAATCTGAAGATATATTTGAGCTTAGCCGAGATGTTTCACCCAAGGAATTGCGGACCTCTAATGACGTCGGAAAACCAAATGTGCGAATAGATTAACATTTGAATAAAAATACTATAATACATTTTTTCTCTCTCTATGATGGAACGAAAGCATATTTGAATTCGCTGTCACGCTCTGGTGAATGCTCTCTCTGCGAACGGGCCGGCATTGACCTGCACCAGCTGCTGCTCAACATGTTCCTTTGTCAATGACCCCGCGCGCGTAAGAGACCTTGCCTGCCATCCATTTGCAACAGTGAACGCGTCCATCTGTCATCGGCTGTCGGCGCGCGTCGTGCATCACAAGCCACAGGAAGGTGTCTTCGTTTCTTCTTTTATTCTTTTTTCGAAATCTGCTTTCGTGTCTGTGTGAATGAATAAATTACTGTTATTTATTGTTTCATCTCCCTATTTTATTATATGGTAAATAAGGTGTATTCTTCCCTCACATGATTCGGTCTAAGGAATTGGGAAGGAGAAATTATAAAATTTAATGCTGTAACTTACGATTGGACAAATGTAACCTCGAGAGTATCAATAGATTCTTGAAAAAACCCACATTTTTTTCTAGTTCCATAGCATATTTCTGAAATTATTCCATTAAATTTGTTATTGTAAGTTCTGTAAAATACAACTCTCAATTTATAACTTTTTATTTTTTCTTGCTAATAGTGGAGAACTTCATCCCTCTCCAATATTTGAGATATTATTTAGAAAGCAAAAATTATTTTATTATTATAACTGTAAATACCGAATTCGTAAGTTTAAAATATTTTAAACATGAAATGAATTAAACTATTTTTTCAGGTGAAACAATTGTATTCCAAAATTTTTATAAAATGTTGTCGTAAAAATATTGAAATATATAAAACACTGTTAATGTACAGTGTTCTGGTGAATGTTTATCCTTCGTTTTGGAATGTAAAGAGGCGGACACTCAAGAATATGTGAGGTACAAGTAACACGCTGTGAAAATAATACGTTCGGTCGAAAAAGCATATGAAAAAAATAGACATTATTTGTCCTTCTCAAATGTAAAGTTATAAAAAATTATTCTGATTACCACTTTTATCCCTTCCTAACAACCTTTCAATAAAAATGGAAACTAAGAGAATAAACTCAATAGTTTTTTAGTTATTAACGAACACACAGACAAAAATTGTTTCAGATGTATAGAGTAGAATGATTTTCACGGAATCAATTGCCCATCAATTTTTACAGATTTATTATTATATTTAATAATGATTTTCTGATGAAGCTAGATCTCCACTGCTTGTGTCCCTTTGACCAAGTCTCTGAACGATATTGTGGAAGTGAAAATCGTCACGAGGACTCTTTGTTACTCATATTTGTCTATATTTCTTCCACAAATACACAGGATAATATCATTCAAATTAGCTTCAACATTTGTACGACTAAATTTTAAAAATACGACAACCGAACTATTAATTTATGTGTATTCTTGTTTGTTTTTTTGTTTTTTTCACAAACCGCGTCGTAGTAAAAAGAACTATCAACATTTCAGTTATTTTACGGTGACTTTATTCAAGGCAATGTCAGTGTTGAACAGACCTAAGTTGCTGTCGAAACGGCGTTGCAGTGGAGAAGGTCAAACATTGATGGTTCTGGCTACTGAGACGCAATTCTTTCTGAACATCCAATTACTCATTAACTCCGACTGCGGGAACCAACGTTAACAAAAAGCAACAACGTTGTTTTGGATTCACTCGTTTTGGTTCCTATTACAGTAGACCACTAGTGACTGCGAGTGTGGCAAACGTCGTTAAATAGCATTGTCATTAAAAGAGCGGTCATCAGTCTGACGGTGTCTGAGATCTACCAATGCTCGGTCACTCAAAGGTCGATGACGTAGTTTACTATATAGGTAATGTTATTTGACGACATCAGCCATTGCCGGTCACAAGTAACCGGTCTCTAGTGGCTTAGTGTAATAGAGTCGTTAGGAAAGATCAATGAAACGTCTTTATGCGATCATGCAAGAAAAACTGTATACCATATCTCACGGGATGGTGCAAATAAGATATGAAAGATGAGATCATATTATTGCTATGAGAAAAAGACGAATGCGTAAGTTGGAGGATCGTCAAGAATGAGAGAAAAAAAGACTGAAAAATTTTGAGTCGTGCGAGAATGATATGAGAAGTAAGTTATATGTTAAAAGATGGTAGAATGTGATTGCTCGTAACCGTTGAATATCGGACTAACATGTGTGACAACGTGAGTTAACAAAATACATTATGAGTATTTGTATGAACATCCGTATAAAACTTCGTGGCGTATTCTTGTGTCGCAGGTGTACGAGATGGAGGAGGAGGATAGCCCGGACGACGAGGACGACGAAGA
This sequence comes from Laupala kohalensis, assembly GCA_002313205.1. Classification (NCBI taxonomy): domain Eukaryota; kingdom Metazoa; phylum Arthropoda; class Insecta; order Orthoptera; family Trigonidiidae; genus Laupala; species Laupala kohalensis. The sequence continues at coordinate 445,033 of NNCF01127004.1, forward strand.
AGACGAAGACGACTTATCTGAGGACGGTGAGGACGACGTGGACTACTATCCCGATTCCGAGGAAGTGCCTGCATCCGCAGAACGAGGATCCACACCAGGCCCTGAGCACCGAGGACGTTTCCATCCTCAGTACGAAAGACTATTGGGCACCCACGCGCCTCCACACGCCCCTCCACACGTCCCTGCCAACGCCCCGCCACACGTGCACGCGTCACGGAAGAAACCGGGGTGAGTTACGTGCTCTTCTACGTGCAGTCAAATTTTTAAACTTATATTATCATTTAACTTCCTCATAAACGATTACTACATCCAATTTCTTGTAGTTGCTGAGAGCTTAACACCCTTCTAGGAATTCTATGTGCATTTCCAGCCTTAATTAGCCTCCTCTTGATCGCTCCAAGAATTATGTCTGTCAGCCACCAAGTGTGCACTTGATAAGGGAAATGCAATTCCCCCCCCCTTTAAATTAACGGAGATCGAGCTATGCATATCGTCACCAGGGAGTTATTTTGTGAACTTAATTTCCAATCTGTGTTTGAAAACGAATTGTAAATAGTAGATAGTTAAAACTTATAACGGTAAACCCGACTCTGTAGAAAATAATATAAATTTATATAATGATACCTCATTTTTTGCAATTAGTAAAGATTTTCAGAAGAAAAGAGATTCGCGCCTTTTAAGCCTCATCGACATCTTCGCGTAATTACGTAATGTGACCGAACTGAACGATCACGAACTTTCGCGAGTTGCATAAACCCTTTCCGCCCAACGATATAACAAGCCAAGCGAACCATTAGATCGTGCTTGTTGGTGCACGTTCTCATTCGATGTGCCGTCCACTTACGACTGTTTCATTTCAGTGTTGCGCGACGGTCGATACGCGACTTGTAGAATCCAGTAGAGAATACGAATGCCTGTGTTTGCCTGTGTGCAGAAGTGAACCCGCTGGTGCTGCTCTGGCGGCGGCGGAGGCGGCGGCGGCGGCGGAGGCAGCGGAAGCGACGACAGCGACATCTGGAGGCGACAGACCGAAGCGGGAGATCCCTTCAGGTTTCTCAGCGGGGCTGCCCAAAGAGCACGAGAGTTACAAGGGCGGCGTCGCTCGACGCGTCGTCAATGGCAGCGAGGGTCTGAGTTTGTACCCAAGTCTGGTGAACGGAGGGGACCCGTTCTCCTCGTCTCCCGTTCCTCCCGCGCTGCCGTCCAAGATGCTCAGGTGAGACTTTCAAATGGTTCGCCTACTGTCGTAAAACACTTATCACGCTGCAGTCCCCGTGATGAGTGGCCTCCAATGATGGATGAGTAAAGTTTCTAACACTAAATCAATAAGAATTGAGATGTTGTTATCAAAATGTGTACCCTTTACTTCTGGAATATGAATTTCCAACATGCTATATGGTATAGCCCCTTTCGACATGCAACCAACGCATCACATCTGTGTTGCGGGTTCACTTGGAGGATCATTCATATATTTGTAGTGCAGATAGTCTTTTGACATTAACAAATTAAGCAGAAATTTTTGGATAAAATAATTCAGAATTCTTAATATTGTTATTATTATAATTTTTCTTACTTGAGAATTCTCAGCTGTAGGCTGGATACGGAGGGGTACGTGACCCATACCAAGTATTCTACTTTTTCATAGTAACATTTTCACAAACAAATCCGAATATTTCTACATATCTCTATATTGACAGAGTTTTGCATTATTATTACTATAATTATTATATGGTTTTAAACAAAAATTCACAATTAATTGATTTATGAATCTGAGTAATGAGTTACATTTTCTGGAACTGAAGTAGGCCTGAACCTAATATTAAAATCATTTTTGTCGGTGTTATAGAACACAACATTATTCTAATTTGTATTAAATAATGGAGATTGTGGTACCTAAATTTGTTACGAGTCTATGAAAATACTGGGCTTATTAGTATATTTTCCAAAATTCCTATATATTTATTTTATATACCTGATCAAAAATCTATTGGACGCTTATACGAGTGTATTCTGAGGATTCGCTAGCCCATTAAACAATTCATAGCTCTAACGAACCAACAAAAACTGTCTGTGTTAAATTTTGATAAAAGTTTCGGAGTTAAATATCCTTCTCTGATTTTAAATTCTGTTATACCACCCCCTAGGATTCTGAAAGGTCTTTTTATTACTGTACTTGAACCCATGGGTCCAGTTATCGACCAATTACTAGCATATCTATAAGAAATCAGTGATAGCTTGACAGAGACGTAAAAAATTAAGAGTATTTATTTTTTAAATAAACTCTCTTATCCTCAGAGAAGATAATTACATAAATTTCAATCAATTTCATAATAAAAACCATACTTTGCATATGTTGGTTAAATGGCGAGTAATATTTTCTCTTGAGAGACTTCGTCGGTAATGTCTCCAGCTAATGTCTTTTGCACGAATAATAATGACCTTGGACTTGTGGAGTGAATCAGAAACAATCATAACAACATGTGCCAATGCGGAAGCGTATGTGGTAAATTTCGGCGAACGTTATACGCAGCAGATGAGCCATCTGTCCGTCAGGAAACAAATTTCGATGTTGCTGAGTTATTGACACAATGAAAATGTGTCAGTGGGTGCTCGCGACCTTCCATCGACTTGCTTGCATTACCAGTGGACCGAGACTTGATCGACCTGGTTGTGACAACAAGGTCCTGCACTTGCCAATTGCTTCGATGGATGGGTGATGTCATTCATTTAAGTTGAAACTAGTTTTATTTCGTGCTCTTCGTCATGAGTGGGGTGATTGACAAGTTTCTACTTATTTCAATGATATCGTCTGTCAAACGCGTCCGAGTGATGTAATATGGTTCCTGTCTATTAACTCTTCGGCTATTCTAGACTACATCAGTTACAACGTCTGTTGTTCATTATTCTTAGTCAAAACGTAGTGAGATTTTTAATCACAAAATATAAACTGTCCGTCCGTTAAAGTCTCTAATTATTTATTTAATTTTCTTTTTCAATTCAAATTTCTTTGAATTTATCATGATCTTCAAATCTTTCTCAATGGAAATGAATAATGAAGCGACCATATTTGTATGTTAGTCGTTTGTGTAAGTTTCTAAAGAAAGAACTATTACGGTCTCATTTCTAACTCTACATTCTCATCACATAACAGCTTCTATTACATTTCGCCGCATCCGTTGAGTTTTCTATTTTGGTTAATTAAGCATTCTGAAAATGAGAATTGTTATCCCACTTGTTTTATAAAGATGAAAGAATTTAATTTCGATTTATCGAAGGAGTAGTCAACTACAAAACGATAAACTTTTCATTAATAGAAGACTAATGTTTTCATTTAACTCATTTTAAGGAAAAACAAATATGTCGAGGAGGATGACTATTAAACCAGGTCCCACGTGAATAAATGACCTCGCAGCTTCAGCTCTCGTTTCTTGGTTCCGGTACGATATGGCCGTAGTGGATACTCGGGCGAGTTCATATGACGTGAACAGAACCAATAAGTGGGTGTCAAGTCAGATCGACAAAGAAATAAGCAACCGACAGGTTTGTTGTCCTCAAACACGTCCAGTGCTCTCCAATGCTTCTGTACCATCTTCGCAGACAACTGTCCGTCAACCAAACACTGCCCTGCTAGCGTCCCAACCCACGATGCTCTCTGGAGCCATCATTCTCCTCAGAACCCTCAGTATCCCCCGATGGCTGTCATACTTCGACCTCTCCAGATCACCGCAGAGACGAATCGATATTTCCTTCTTGTGGTGCATTCTACCAGTCTGCGCAGATACTTCTACAAGGTGACACAACAACTCCTATCCTATGACACGGAACTATTAGTGACATGGAGTTGCCCATTCCTTGCAAAGTAAAATGAACTTCGCAATCAGTTAATTCATTATCAATACACGACAAATATGTATTAAAATGATAGACGCAAAACACATTGTCGGTTTATATATGATGTGCTAATCATTTTCCGGCGTCTCCATACACAGCTCTAGGTAAAAACTCTTCAGATAAAATGTATACGTATTTAAATCACTAAATTTAGTACAAAAGTAGTTAAAATACTTGAGAAATTTCAGAAAATAAACTATCGTGTAAGTGATTAAAACTTTGTGTTGATTTCTATTTCTATTTTGTACTTACGCACTTGAACGCATCAAGTAATACCGTAGACTTTATTTTAATGTAATTACCATTTTCCGCATGCAAATTTTCAGTACTATTTGTAAATTTGAATCGTTGAGAAGACAAACTTTTATTAGCAATGCTACGTAACATTATTTGGAGTCCCCCATGATTATTCGAATAGAATTGATCTCACGTCTTTGCAGTATGTGGTTGAATAAATTTGTTCTGACATCGAGGAAAGCGTTGCATGATGTGGGCCTGAAATCCTCCTTCTTGACCCAAAAACTGTTGTGTTCTTTTTAATATCGTGAAGCTTTCAAGACATGTAACGAGTACACTTGGGGAATTTTCTTGATGAATATACTTATTTTAGTCTTGTTTTACTACCTTAAAACTACACATGTTTGGGTGATCATTCGTTTAGTTTAATTTTGCGACACACATACGTACCTCTCAAAATAAAGGTGTCCAGGACGAATCTGTTAAATAAAAAATTTCAGCTCAATTCCCTCAAAAATTTTCAATAAAGTATTTATTCCGAATAATGCACCTTCCAATGTTATTAAGTGTACCATCTAAACAAAAAAAACTTTTAAATTAAAAATTTAACGGACAAATTGTACTATTAATATTGAAATACTCTAACCAATATAAAACACAAAACTGTGTAGTCCTTTGGTTCCGAATTCAGTCATTTACGTTAAGAGCACTCTACAAGGTAGCGTATGAAGATGACATCAAGTAGCACACAATTGTTTTCCATTGTTGTACGCAAGCAGTGGAATTTAGCGAGAAAACAAAGTATAACGTTCCCTTAATTTAGTATCAATACGTAGCTGTAATCACTTCAATGTCTTGAATTTGTACTCTATTTCACTTCAATGTAACTTTTATAAATAAGGGCTTCAAAATCTGCTACAGTATAAATAACCACCGGACATAATTATTATCATCAGGATTCGAGATTTTATGCTATCGGGATGATTTATCACCCTACCATATTTTATTTTGAAACATACAATGGGAAAGTTCAGTGACAGATCCAGGATTTTTGGAGAGAGGAGGTTAGAATGTGAAGGGTTTTTGAGGTATCGAAAGTATGGTGTAAAATAATTCAGATAGGTGGTAGTTCATGATTGTGTAAGAATTTACTTTTACTACCCAATGTAAATAGAAGGTGCCTATAAGAAATGTAATTTTTTAACAATACGGTACGAGAATATTAAATTTTTCACATTTTTCGTGTGTATGTGTATCAGGGGAGGAGTACTACGAATGGTAGAACTTAAAAGCAGGCAAAACTGAGTCACCTCTTTTCTTCTGCAGATCCGGCGAGAGCAAGCGCACGGGTAAGGAGAATCGCGACACGCAGGCGGCAGTAACGCGGCGTCATCTGGAAAGTGGCGGTGCCTACAGTAACCAACGCGCTCCTGCGCCCCCAGCCATCGCCACGCCAACCCCCAACGTCATCTCTCGGCAATCGCACGTGATGCAGACGGCGACGCCCGCGGCGCCCAACCCTCGTCGCTTCACGGCGTCGCGGGGCGCACCTGCCCATGCGCCGTCTCGTCTGCAATTCGCCGAAGGACGCACGTCGCAAGTGGCACCGCCGGCGCAGAGCATCGTCAAGGTGCATCAGGTTAGTGATAACCGGAAATGTCGATCTCAACGTGCAATGCAACGGTCGACCTCATAGACAAGACCTGGGCGCTGTGGTGTGGTACGACGTTACAAAAGCCACGCTAAATCAACTACATATTTTATTTATTTGCGGGTGCAACAGAACATCATAGTTGCAATTACAGTAGAGAAAATACGAATAGAAAATTGAATAACAGATAATACACTTTAAAAAAAACTACAATAGAACAAAGTACGTTTACACAACACACGAAAAAAATTCAAATACATTAAATAATAATATACAGAAAAAATAATAAGAAAGTCATACAATAAACTTTATAGAATACTATTAAGTCATTTTACAAACTTCTGTGAACAATCAGTTGAGTCAAGGGCACCAGAATCATATTTGTTAAATGTGAGACACGAGTTCAAGAGAGGTGACTACTCATGGGAAAATCCGTAGGCGACTCAGAAGTGAAATAAGTCACTCTTCTTCGGTTTTTAGTCTTACCATAAAAACAAAATGCGTGTAGTAATTTATGGCTGTCCCAAATCCCGTTAAGTGGGGGATACGTGAAATCCATTTAGTAAGGAAGAAGACGATTTACGTAACGTATATGACAATACATTGTACTTATTAAATTACATAAATGATAAAAATCTCTGCTGAACTCTCTCTAGGTTTCTTATATGTGTCATAATATGCAGACCAATAGCCCATTAATTATTAGATAGTTTTAGATCTTGACGAAATAACATATGTGACATATCTGGGTACATCAAATCAGTGATGTACATTTCAAATAAGTCATATTATAAGCGTCCACGTCAGTAATCAATCCTTCCAAAACATTCCTTATTATGGCCAGTTATTTGGTGGAACGAAAATTCAATCAATGACCTTGACCGCATTTCTCGCCTCACTCCAATTCATGTGTGTTGAACAGTGCCATTTTTTGTCTTTAAAATGTTCGAAAACAAAACTTCTCATTAATAAGACCTTTTTTTGAGCGTGAATGTGTTAGTATTTACCGTGATGATACCGTAGCCTTTTATGACGTGGTTTAAACATTCAGTAGCTCCTCACTACTCCTACTAGTTCTATGGCACGCAACCAACATTACTTACGCGTTAGGCGGGAAAAGAGTTGAACTGAATAATAAACATTAAGAGATGAAGGAGAAGAGTGCAGAAGAGCTTTGGGCGATCATACGGAAGTCATCATTAAACTCATTAAATATCATAATTGCACTTGAATTATATGTCAGTTATTGCCTTATTAACATAAGTGTTTCTTAAGTATTTTAATAAGGAACTGATTGGCTAGCCTGCTCCTGGCGTTAGCTGCGGTTGTGATTGAGCTCTCTCTGTTTTTTCAGTTTAATCTTTCTAATTATTTTATTTTTTCGAGTTTTTTGTGATTCAGTAGTTGTATTTAGATTCTAACTTTCATTGTAGTGTAAAATTCTTTGTTCTGTGTGAGTGTTAAGTGAAAAAACACTAACATTTCCTAAGGTTTTCAAACCCAACTGACCAAATATAACTATATATTGTTTTCATTCAAGAGCTTCATTCAAAGGTGTGATAAAGTTTACGTAAGTACAAACGGAATCATAAATTTAACTTCTTGGTGCATTAAAATTAATTATTTTGCTGTATTTAGATTTTCTGGTTCATATACAATTACATCATTATTAACTTACAAATAACGTACTCTATTGTTGCACTGCTCAAGTTTCGTCGTCGTAAATAGAATTATTCCAATATTTTACCATTTGTTTTCGTGATCTTTTTGCAGTTATTCATTACAATCTAACATAATATTACCTTAGTTATTGTCGAATTAATTTATCTGCAATTGTCATCCTAAATTATTTCTGTCATTTTAGTTGTCGGTTTGTTTATTTACTTATTTAAACCCTGCCTCATTGTTGCACCCAAGTTTTCGTCGTCATAATTTCATAGAATTATTACATCATTTTACAATTCGATTTTCTTGATTCTTTCGTATTCATTTGCATTTTAACACAATATACGGTAGTTATTGTCGAATTAATTAATCTCCAGTGGTCGTCCTAAATAATTATTTCAATCATTTTTGTCGTCGGTTTGTTTGTATATTTAATTTATTTATTATCTCATATGTAACTTCCGTAGTAATAAATATATTATTATACTCGCATCCTTCATTCAGTGTTAGTTGTCAGTTTTCGTGTATTCACATTTGCTTTTGTTGTTAAGTTCCTAACTTTCTCATAACAATGGACACTATCGCATTCCTCAACTCATTTAAAGCTGATCTTCAGAAGGCGTACAATAACTTGGTACATTATATTGACACACAAATCAGTGCGCTGGAAGAGATCAATAAGAAAACGATCGGCGGTTGGACTACAGTTAGGAATTCTCGCCGTCCTTTCAACAGCTACCACCCGGTTTGACCAACGACACATGCACCACCCCAACTCTTCACTCTGAATAGGTTTAGTGTGTTAGATGACATGTCCCTGTTTCCTCCCTTACCTACTCGTTTCATCCCCTCCCGTCCAGTACCCAGACCTGTTCGCACACCACGCACTGGTAAGCACAGCCNTGGTAAGCACAGACGCCCAAAATCACGTAAAGTAGTACTATCCAGAGATGATACCAACACTTCCACGCAGAAATCAAACGTGCTCATACTAGTTGACTCGCACGGTCGTCAGATGTCCTCCGTATTGCGTGGATTTCTTCCTAGCCAGTTCTCAGTCTCCGGTTTCTTTAAGTCAAACGATCGTTTGGCTGAAGTTATTCGAGAACTGGACACTTACACTAAAAACCTCACTGAGAGGGACACAGTAATCATCATAGGTGAGCAGAACGATATTAACTTGGGTGGTCATTTCAACGCATATGAACATCTACAGAAACTAAAAATGGCCTCCTTGCACACGAACATAGTGCTCTCTAGCCTGCCTCCACGCTTCAACGTTCCACAAATAAACCAC
>NNCF01127004.1:455204-510873 GCA_002313205.1 Laupala kohalensis
AACTTTTTTAAATAACTTATAACAATTTCAAAAACTGTTTTCTTGCATGATTGTGTTGTCTTATGGCTCATATTAATTTAGTTTTATATGTACTCAACTTTGGCATGGTTGTGTAAATAAATTCTGTAGCCCCATCCTGACCCGGGTTTTTCTCCGTTTTTCCTTCGGGTAGAGGCGGATTTCTTATACAGGTTCTCTAGGCTTTGTCTAGGGGCATGTTTATTGTAACAATAAATCGTGAATTTAGTGGGGTTGTCTTTCAACTCTTATGATTTTTAAACACTATACTCAGAATAATCTATAGTTCGATAATAACTTGTACATGTAATTTTTTGCTTAAAATTACAAACATATTGACATTCTATTAGTATTATAACTCGCAGCTAACTTTTTATCTTATCTAGGAACTTTTGCTGAAATTTTTGAATCCGCCTCTGCCTTAGGGCCCTTGATCGGAATTGATGGATGGTCCCTTTCTTGCTTCCGGAGAGTAAATTAGTTTATTGTCCTCCACGTGGTCATACGCAGTGTGTACTGTTTTTGACAATATATTTATTATTATTATTAATAGAAAAAAAGCAAGCAATATTACAATGAGCATCATTAGGTGGTCCAACGTACATGTAGTTAAAACTGGGTCGTTATTATTGGAAGTTTAACCCAAATTTTATTAGGAATGTGAAAATACAAAAGTATTTCAGTAATGTCGTTAATTCATCACGATAATTTGCTTTGAACACGAAAATTACATTTTGTTTTAGGAAATAACATTTATTTATAATAACCTGAACTACATATTTTGTACTGAATATTGTGTAAGTGCGATCTCAGACAAATTTTCCTGAATCGTTAGTATAATATTGTTGGTATTTTGGGAAGTAGAGTCGTTCAGTTCAGAAGAAAAAATAAACTCATTTACAAGTTAAATTCCTAAAGAGGATTTGTTATCTGAGATCGATTTGTCGTAACTAACTTTTATGCCTCGCCTTTGACATTTGTCGTAATTCGTGACAGTCGCCTCAGATGTTTTCTTTATTTGTCTATATCATTTTTATATCATTGTCTTTACCCTTGTTTTAAAGAAAGTAAAGGGTAAAAGAGTATATGAGAATAAATATGAATATAATTCTCGTTAATTGATTATAAAATAAGAACTCCTTATTCCGTTAAAAATCCCTAACACGGCACACAACAGGTTCTACTGTATATTGGTTGAATCTGTCGAATTTCTCCTTCGTATTTATGAAATTCGTCATGTCCATAGGATCAGCGTGGAGGTGCTACTCTGCGCTCAGGTCATGTCGGCACCTTCAGGTACAAGAAGAAGCCTCTTTTGAAGAAGACTTTGCGCGAAGGCGAGGAAGCAGTGGAGGGCACGCGTTCCCAGCATGCATTGCGGCGGAGACCCGTCTTCGCTGCGCATTACGGCGGTGACAGCTCAATCAACAAAGTCACACACGGACGGGAACACTACGGAGGTGAGAACACCATCACACTCAACAAAGTTAGGTTGAGACTTTTTGTCTCTCTCTGTGTTTAAAACAGGTGTCTCATGGTTTATCGAATATTTATATTTTTTATGTATTGAAACGTTTATTTTTTTTCTTCGTTTACAGGAAATCTTGCTTATTCATTTCGATATTATTTAATTGCAGGTCAATATTAAAATTAATAACTCATTTTTTATTGTTTTATATATTTTGTAATGACGCATCCCAAAAGAAGTCTTCAACAGTGTAAGTAAATGTTCGATCACACAGTCTACCACATAGTCGACGGACACGCAAATCAAATATAAATTACCGCTTCTAAACTACTTGCTGTCATCAATAAATAAACACTGCATGATTGTTCCCAGAGAATATACACTTTTTTTTCTTTTTGGAGCGAACAATACACTTCACGATTGTGTGTATAAAAACATTAGGATTTTCTCATGTGTGGATTTAAGAATATTTTTTTTAGAATCTGTAATCAAACGTACCTATCATAGTTCAGCAATTATAAGACAAGATGCTAAATAAAAAAGTGAATGTTTCTGTGTAGATCGTATACCTACCCATACTATGTTGCCAGTGTTGGTGGTAATTTGAACGAAATTATTTTCCTCCATTCTCTCCAAGTACACAACTTACATATAAATTATGTATTTCAAATTTAAAGTTATTAAATATAGTTATTACATTTATATAGTTATTACATTTAATAATTTGATATATTTAAAAAAACGTAAAAAAAATACGAAAAAATGCAAAAGATACAAAAAATAAAAAACTGTAAATAATGTAACTAGAATGAATGAATGAATGAATGAATAAGTTGAAGTATAAATGGTGCATGTTTGAGACCGGATTCGAGACCGGAGGGTCTCCGCTCTTCCCCACAGTTCCATACGAAATCAAAACTCCCGCATCAGAACACGGACAAGTCACAAATGAAAATTGTCTCGTCAGCAGATATCCCCAAGACTGAAAATAAAGGAATACGAGAGCCACATATAACGATATTATTTAACTGTTACATTAATTCAGTTCACTGGAAAGGATCCCTAGTAAAATTAATAAACTTAATTGGAAGCACACATAAATGAATGTTAAAATACACATTATTTAAAACGATTCATGTGACCTCAAGAACGAAATGTCTATTCTGACTTTATTTTTCACTCGTCTTTCTTTACGACCCGCAACCCGCAATACCTGCGTGCAATGCTACTTTGTATCATAATTGATAAAAGCAATTCCGTTTCTTAAATATTTTGGGGTTCATATGGATAGGTTTGAATTGAACATTTCGAAATGGGGGGNTATTTCTTTGACTTTTGATCTCATTTTCTAGAATTCAATTTTCTTTGTAAGATCAATTTTTTTTCTTTTGAGACTTCCACACAAAATTCAACATAGCTTGATAGACTGTAATAAAGAAACTAATGCGCATAAAAAACTAGTATCCATAGAATTCACTGACTCTTATATGATAGTTGAGTTATCTTGTATTCTTTCACGCAGTAAGCCCTTGCGATTTGAAGAATGAAAGTACATTTTAGATAAATTTGGGAGAACTGCATTAAATATACTCAAAAGATGTTGTAAGTTCTCATAAATTAAGGTGTCATTTACTTGTTGTTGGTTGTTTTGCAATGATGCCAATTAGTTTAATTAATCCATTTAAAGTAAAAGTTGAACCTGATCGAAGCTCATTCTTTTCTGATTTCAGTAAATGGCAGGCTAAGGCATCCAAATAAATTGTTCACACACTGGAGGGCGTCTGATTGGGTTAATAAGCTGGATATGGAGAGGAAATTCAGCCTGCATGAAGGGCATGTGTCTATCACCGATAGTGGCCTCTACTTTGTGTATGCTCAGGTAATAACAAAATAAGATGTAGTATTAACACAACAGTAGTGTAGTCTGTATTATAATGATATTTCAATATGTTTATAACTAATAAACATTTCTTACCATTACTCAATTTACAAATTGATGAAATTCATTCATAATAAATTGTATTTAATAGTAATTGATGAACCATGATAGAAACACTGGTCATCTGTGACAAGGGACTATAATGAGTGAAATTTTTTAAATTAAAATCTAAAACAGAATAGTTTCACTTTGTACTCCTCAGTGTAATTTCACTGAGGAGTACAAAGATAGCTTCATCTAAACAAAATGTCTCACATATTTAATTAATATTTGATCGTAATGGTTATAAGGAAGTTATAAATTTTTTTTTTATTAATAATTTTTTCAATGTTTGAGTTTAAATTTTTAAATACTTGTGTGGTACATTTTTGTTTGAGTTTCCATATTTCAGGATACAATTTTTTTTTGTACATCCTCATAACTACTATATGAATGGTCATATAAATGTACATAAATGTTATATAATTGTGTCTATTTCTTACCATTTTAAGTAAAATAATAAATTATTTTATGAAACTAATATAAATGAAAGGAGACAAATGAAGTGTCCATTCTGTCATTAATAATTATAGAGATGTGTGAATAGAATTTCACAAAGAGTTGAGGATTGGTGTATTTAAATTGTAAAATATTAAGTGAAAAATATTAATTTTCATTGTAAATTTATATACAAATTTTTTATTTAATTTACATTGTGTTATTTTTCATGACTTTGTTGTATTACTATTATATAATTATGTATTATATTTAAATATTCGGGAGAATAACATAAGCATCATCTTATGTCATACAGATAGATTTTTTAATATTTGGAAATCAGTTACACCAAATCAAACTCATTAGTAGCTGTCATGCTCTGAAAGCATTGCTGATATAACATTTTTAATATCAACTTTCTCTAACCCATCAAATTTTCAGATAAGTGCGATATTATTTTTATTCTGCGGGTACACTACAGAATTCTCCTTTGAATGCTGATTTTCATGTCAGTAATTCATTTGTAATGTATTTCTTTGAGGCATATATTTTCACTAGTCTGGTTTTATACTTTGTGGAAACGTTTAAGTGTAAAGGATTTGCATGACAAATTTCCTGTACACATTTCCTTTTCTGTTTTGTATAACCAAAATGAAATTTTGAATTCTTTCAGATCTATTATCTCAATGAGAATTATGAAAACGGTTACCTTGTGGAAGTGAACGGCAAGCCATTCCTGCAGTGCACTGTCACTCCGGGTCATGATGCATCACGTGACTCTCGCACTTCCAATCCTAAAGCCAACACATGCTACACAGCTGGTGCCTTGTATCTGGCCCCAGGGGATAAAGTCTCAGTCCGTGAAGTTGGTGATCTGCGCTGGACAGTGTTTCAACCTGAAAAGAGCTTCTTTGGCCTTGTAAAATTGGGCCATTCCTCTCGTATCACGTAAGATATGAAGTTCTTGTGAATTGCTATTGTGACTATTTTTGTATATTTGATCTGTCTTCAATAGTTCATGTAAAATGCATAGTATTTTTTAATAGGGAAGGAAAGCTTGTTGAGCTTGCAAACATGAGTTCCACACATGTGTGAATCATGTATTCCAATCTTTAGTGCATTACTACGTACTTGTGAATCACAAAGTCTGAGAGGTTACTGAAGTCACTTTTTGATCATCTTAACAAACATTCAATCATCAACATCATTTAGTGATATTTTTCACTATGTAACATATGTTTCAAGCTCTGGTTTTACTTGTTCATCTATAATCCATCTAATATTCATTCATTCATTCATCATTTTATTATAATTAATAGAAATGATCTCGATCCTTGTTCTCCAAGTGAAGAAGTTATGTTCATATAGGCAGACAACTTACCATTAATTTGTTTAAGAGGACTGATTTGTATATTTCTGGTAAATATTTTTTATCAATTACTTGCAATATTTGCATTTTCTTAACATAAAAATCTGTATTATATTTTGTTGCTCTTATAAAATATGTGAATACTCCTCTAATGATACATTTGAAGTTCTTAGATGCTAGATGTATCCTAAAGAAATTTTTAAATACTCCAAGTCAATAATTATTTTTATATTGTATTTTCATATATTTTTATTGTATTAAAGGCTAAGGTATTGTAGTGTGTGTGTTAATACTGTAGATGTCTTGTAAAGTATTGTGCAATACCTATGTGAGGTATAAAATGCTGACTCTTATTTATTTTATAACAATAATTCTTTGTAAATAAAATATATAATCATTATTATTGTAAAATTATTTGATAATCATACAGGTTTGATAATCATCCAACTAGGTTATTAGAATTGATGGTGCAGAGATTTTTCAGCAATTCAATTTTTGTCAATGATATAAATTTAAAAATATTCTGACTTATGAGCTCCTATGTTACCAGAAACATAGAGCATAAAATTTTGCCAACGAGAGGGAAAAGAAAGTGTTGGTATAAGGTGAGGGATAAGAGGCGCATCAGCAAAATATGCACCCATGAAAAACAGTCATATAAAAAATTTCATTGTTTTTAAAGAAAGGAAAAAGGAAATAAAATATCTTATTCCTCACAAGGTAACAATGTGAAATCAAAAATTAAACCTATAGATGAGGATAAAACTTTCATATTTTCTCAGTATTTCTTTTTCTATGTATTCCTCTTTATATATTTCAATATTGTGCAAAGATACAAGGGCTTAACCTGGGACCTCCTGAATAGACACACACAAAAATGAAAATGAAATAAGCAGAGAAATGAATTTTATTCATATTTCCATGCATTTATCAAAAAATTCACATGTGAATCTAGTTATAATTATATAGCAGTGGCTAATCCAGCAATTAGGAGTGATAAAGGTGATTAACACAAATAAGATACGCACGATCCTTCAAGCTCGGATGTTTAATGAATACTACCGGAAACAGGAAATGGTACATACAGTACATAAAAAAAATATAGATTACAAGGATTACATAGTGCCAACCCAAATCCAACATCCTATTTGTTAATATGTAATATCAAATAGAAAATACAGCAGGTGTGGCAATACCATTGCTCTACTGTCCATACCAGTTACGAAATAATTAGCGAGCTCCACTTTTATGAGGTTTGTAGCATGTTAATAATAGATCCCCCTCATAGATCACTCTTGCTCCACTACCCTCCTTAAAATTCTGGCTGTGCCTATGCACAGGCTTGTGAATCTATTTTCCTACTACAAGTGTGGTGAGAGACATGTGTTTTGTGAGTCCCTAATACTAATGCTGCTATAATAAACTGGGTTTTTGTTTTCTCTTATGCAAGAACATTTTTAAAATATCAATATTAAACTTTTTTTTTTCAATGCTTGTTTGAAATTGTTTCAGGTAGTTATTATAAAATAGCTTAAAATACATATTTTAAACAAAATTCTTAAATTATTTTGTGATAAATTTGTTATGGTGAAATATTTATTGAGTGTGAATATTTGAAAATAAAATTATTTTACAAGAGTAGTTTGTTTCAACTCACCACCTACAAAATTAAAATACTAGAAGCAACCATAATAATCTTATATGCTATACAATTTGGTTCATTTGAATTAAGGATCCAACAAGATGATAATACCATTTTTATAGGGGTGTTGTGCAAAATTTGGCAGAATGATTATAATAATGATAAAAAAATTTATTATCTAAAAAGCATATGACTAGGTGGGTGGCAATGAACCAATTTTATGGGAGCTATTTTAAATGCATAATGTTAAGGTTGTATTGGCTCTAATTTATGTAGGGTTTGGATCCTTTGGATAAAAAAAATATACATAGCTTTTAACAGTATGTTTATTTTCTGCTCTCTTCAAACTTGAACAAACTACACAATTGTAATAGTGCCTACTGTCTGTAAAGGAGCACTGCTTCCACAACCAATGTTCTGCTGATGTGTTAATCCCTCATGCATCTGCTCCACTACTTTCCAACATTTCTACAGAGCTCACAATGCACATCTATTTTTTTCTTTATTTAATTTTTTAAAATTTTAAATTATAGTCAAATTTTCAATTTTTTATATTACACAAAATATTTGTTATAAAGAGACGAGAGAAAACAAAATCCCTCTGCAAATGAAGACTTCATATTCCGTTAAATATTAGTTTTGTACTATTTCCCTATTTTATAGTATGTATTGATGCTTCAATTAGCTAGGAGCTGTTACAATTATTACCAATAATACGCTTACAAAGCGTTTCAAAGGGTTCAGCCATAGAAAAAAAAATGCTGGAACATTTATGCAATAGAAAAACTTCACCCCTTGTTTCAAAAATAACTAATTTACTTCAATCATTTTATGTTTTGTCGTAACAGAAGCATAACATACTTCGTTTTAGATCTTATATAAGTTACAGGTAAATCTTGTGAGTATTGTTAAATACGAAGATTTATATCCTCCGAAATATTCGCTTTTAGATTAGTAAATTACGAAGATAATTTGAGAGCTCTTCAGTAGAGAGCTCAGACGTCTACCAGGAAGGAAATTGGGAGCATATCAGTTTCAAACCTCACGAGAGGCACACTTGTGAGTCACCATACTTGAGAAACGAATGTACATCGCGATTTATCCGAAGACAAAGGCGAAGAACTCATATGACGTTAACTACCGAACTCTTAGCGACAGTGGAGGGAACAAGTACACTGTTTTTCCAAATGTGAATTGTCGAGTGTTTTCGCTCACGAAAAGTGAGTGTCGAGTTTTTTCGCTCACGAAAACAGTTCCTTCTTCAACAAAATGACATTCCCTGGAATTCAAGGTGAACATCGCTTCACTAGTCACTCGGAGGATCGACCTTTCGAGGGAAAAACCAACAAAGTACTCGGCGTCAAGGGACCACCTCCAGCACGCTATGCAACACCTTGGTAAGTCATTGAAACTCGAGAAACAATACAATTTTGAGTTATGGATACAACAAAGGAAGACGGAAAGGCATGTGTTTTTGAAGTACTCCTTCTTCGAAAATGATTTGATCTTTTCCACTAGGGCAACTTCTGGGAATTACAGTTACTTACATATCTCGATGTCTCCACCTGCGCTCATGAACACCCAAGGTCACGTCAACCAGTAACTGTTGTGACTCATTTTAACGAAAATATTACTTCAATCTGTGGCATATATGGATCAACAAACTGTGTCTATGAGTTCATGAGATAATTCATCCAAATGTGATTTACCTACGATGTATTCGACATGGGTGCCCCCGCCGCAGAATTTTGTTGCTGCGTGGTGGTCAATGTAATAATTTATGTATCTTCTTATGATTAAAAAAATCATTTTTAAAAATTGGACATCTCTAAAACTATATAGATTGCAAATAATAAACAATGTCGTTATCAGGTAAAGTAACAGTAAACGAAAGGATAAATTAAAATTCCCTCACCGGATACATATCCGTGGTTGGCGAATCATAACTTCCGCATCTCTACATTCGTTATGGTGGCTTTGTCTTCACACACGTGCTGCTAAACTTAAGCTGCGTTTACGCTGTGTAGTAATCTGCTATATAACAAATGTTATATAAATAATAATTTCATGAATTCCCCACATGTAACTTTATGTAGCATTTCCTCAAAGAAATTGCTGTATGTTACAAAATGCTACAAGTAGCTAACTGCTAAATGTAGCAATTCCTCAAAAATGTTACAGTTAGCTAGGTGCTACATGTAGCAAACAAAATTTTCTTCATAGTAATGTTACAAGTTTTCCACTTGGAGGCGGAAAATATCACTGGGATTTATGTAGGAAGTTTCGCCGTCGTCCCTGCTGTCGTGCCTTGCGGATCAGATAAGAAAGGACAAAGTTTCGGCCAATCATATATCAGCCAAAATGAGCGATCACAGTCGCAGAGGATCAAATTTCACACCATAATTTCAATTATTCAAACAATTCTGAAATTACTTAAAAAACAAATTATTTATATCAATTTAGTTATTTTAAAAAATTAATTGTTTATTTTACAATAAACGATAATAAAACGATTTTAATAGCTTGTGTTGTAAACATTTTAACCGTACTAAATATACATAAGTTTCAATTATCAGAAACTTCATTACTGTTGTGATGACATAATGACTGATCCTACTAGTTGATCTTCAAAATGACAAACGCAACAAATTACAACTTTAGTAACAGCGTACTGTCCAAAACCAGTGCAGGTCGTTTTGAAAACGTTCAAAATTAATTCTGACAAATCGCATCTTCCAAACCCAGTTTTGGTCCTATTTTTGCAAAGTGCTACTTATAGCAAATGTGAAAACGCGCCTTTATTCGTCTTCATTCACGCGGTGGACGCGACTAGATTGGGATTACTATTTACAGGCGTGTTTATAGGTACACGGTATATTTTTGTATGACATCTTTTTTAATGAATTTCTTAAACTTTATGTAAACTTCCTCAAGAAAATGAATCTGAATGCATTTCAACTGCATTCTGTATTAGTAACGTTACTGAGAACAAATTACCGTATACTCAAAGCGTATTAGATAAAATAATTAAGATTACTTCTAGTTACACCGCGATATTCATCGGAGAGACCGTGGTAATGATTGCTAATTGAGTGTACACTGAACATGGAAAAAGAAAGAGATTGATAAACCGCGTGAAACAAAAAGCTACTATTGGGATCAATAAATATTTGCCAATAATGGATAATACAATGCCGGGTTTGACAATTTCCCTTCAGCACAGTCAGTTAATGCATGGAAAATACTAGATCTTGAAAATGGCAATGAACATAAGACATTCTCAACATCCACTTTCCTCTTGTACATGGTAAGTGTAAGACCAGATGTGGCGTCATCGCCACACACGCAGGCACCGACCCGGCGGTAACGCGGACGCAACAGGACACTTTCACCGGCCGCCACTAAGTGCCCGCCTGGCAGGGGGCGGCGCACGAAACATCTGGGAGACACAAGGGCGGTGAAGCCGGAAGGCACCCGCCCTCCAGTCAGTCCTCGTTCCGCCGCCCGTGCGCGCACACGCGCCCTTGTAGTTCGCTCAGCGCAATAGTAATAAACGAGATTATTCTCATGTGGTGGAGTTGTAGTTAAATCCCACTCCCACATAATAGTTACCCCGACGTGATCAGTATCGTTCAGTGATGGTTCCGCGATCGCGCCGCTGCTCTCGTTCGGCCCGCTCCGACAGCGAGCTCGCTTCGCGCGTGAGTCGCTCTCCGCGTTCGCTCCCGCGCGTCGAGCAACCCGGGCTGCTCACTCAATCGACCGTTGAGCTGTGACACGCGTCACCCAACAACATCAATGGAATCACTGAGGACAACACTCAACAACTCTGCAACGAGGCAGCAGAGCAACGGGTCGGGCGAGGCCGCAGCGACCGAGCACGCACCGACCTTTCCAACAGATTCAAGCCACCAGAACCACAAAATTCATCACAGCTCCGTCGGTTCTTGGGGATGCTCAGCTTTGACCGCCGCTGCATTCCACGCGCAGCCGCAATACAGGACCCGCTAAACGAGCTGCTGAACGGCGTGACAGCAAAGATGACCGCCATCCCCTGGGTCGAGGAAGCAAGTCGCTCATTCGACCTCTGCAAAGAGAGCATGGCTCTAGCAGTCAGTGCTGCTTTCCTCGACCCGACGACTGCTCTCGCGCTCAGAAAGGACGCCTCAGGAACATCCATCGGCGCAGCCCTCGACCAACTGCGACCTAACGACACCTGGGTCCCTCTGGGATCTTTCTCTCGAAAACTGAGCCCGGCCGAGCAATAATACAGCACATACGACAGCTTGCTGCGTTTGCAGCGGTAAAGCTCTTCGGGAGGATCCTGGAAGGCTGGCCCTTGGCCATCCACACCGACCACCGACCGCTCACTTATGCAAAGGACAAGCGCACGGAGAACGCGTCGCCCTGACAGCTGAGACAGCTGGACTACATCGCGCAGTTCGACGTGCGCTTTGCATACACGGCAGGGTCCGAGAACGTAGTGACCGACGCCCTCTCTCGCAACTGTGCTATTGAGATGCCCACCACTCTCGACGCGGCGACCATCAACGCACGACAGGTGGACGACGAGCAGCTTCCGCTCCTCCTCACAGAACCGCGGTTGCAGCTCGTGACACTAAACTTGGAGGGACACACCGTCCACTGCGCTTCTCGCTTCTATTAATTATTTAATAGAAATTTAAAGATTTGCTTAATATAGTTTTTAAGTTCTTTCCTACTATAAATTAAACTTGTGGATTTATATATTAATATGGATTTTTACTTTTATTCCCTTACAATGTTTCCTTATAATTATTCAAAATCTTATTAATAATTGTTATGGCATAACTTTATTTTATGAGCATGCATTAATTTATTGGTGTTATTGCGATTTTAATTGACAAAATAATGATAATAAAAATACTAAAACTAATCAATAACACGACACGTTTTGACAATTAGCATACGCTTTACCATTCACGTGATCATACGCAATTTCATTTCTTTTTAACATATTGTAATAAATTAACCTCAAGATCGTTTAAATAAATTACTCACTGCGTATACGACGAATATCGCCAAATATTCTCAGAAGCGGCTGAACTCTATATACCAATTCTGCAGAAGTGGCTAACCAGACAACGATCTGACCATTCCAGCGCCTGTGGAACAGTACATACGTCCACAATGGTTTCAAAGGTTGAAGAAGCCAAGAATTAACACTTCATGATCAGAAACGGATTTCAACTGGTAGGTCTTCCGTCAGTCAAGGACGATGCGGTGCTGTGGGGCTGTCACTGCTTCGAGACTATCAGAAGCTTATGGTGACCTTGACAACTGCGTTTGACAGGATCGCCTGTCTGTGAATGAGTCAACGCGTGCACTTGTTCTCACCCCTCTGACGATATTCCAGCAACTTTCGTTAATTCAATTTTAACTAATTCCAGCCAAATAAGATTTCAATCTCACTCGGATTCAGACTTTTATCTCTGACACTGTTTTTCAATTTAATATTATCAATATTTTTTAAAGTAATATAACAATTAAAATCCCTAAAACATCAAAATTTCAAAAAATTATCGGAGGACGATATTGGAATTTTAATATCGATAGATCGATATATCCTTAAAAAATACCGATATATTGAAAGAAAAATACCGTTCGTGTGATGTATCAATATTTTTCCAACATCCCTAGTTGACACTATACGACGATGAATTTTATTCTTATTGCTAGTATTGTGAACGTGAACATGACTATTTTGTATGAAGCAAGGGTGGAACTTCAGTAGTTCGGTCTTAACAAACACAACCGTTTCATAAATACAAATGCAGGGAAGTGTTAAAATAGTTAATTCCTAAAATAAATCTTTACAAGAGTTTCGGGAGTGAGATATAAAAATTATCCGAACATTCTTCTTCTGAATTCTGAAAGTTAGGATGCTCTGCCCGGAGTTAACCCAGAAGATCACGCCGTACCGTAAATGGAAGTAATCGTTTGCAAAGTATACGCAGCGGTTAGTCTGAGGACCAACAATATTGAGATTCGGAATACCTACCACAAATTACTTAATTTTGAATTAAGATTGTCAACGTGACAATTCCATTTGAGGTTGTCTTGATTACGGAGACCAGGCCACCCGACAAGATTTTTCAAGCTCCCCCACCCTCACTCTTAAATGCAATGGCCTCATGACTTACATAATTATACACAATTATCACGTATACATAAAATGAACTACTAAATCACAGTCGGTATAAAATTTAATTTGCATTGTAACTTATTGATACTATTTATAAATTCACTCTAACATATTTGTTTTCATGGTTTATTTAGATTATTTAGAAATGTCTCACCAGTGGCGGCGATTGGGGTGGGGGGAGCAAAAACATATCGACAAGCGATATTAAATAAGGGATTAATTAATTTATTATTATTATTTATAATATCTTAAATGCTCAAATGTTTTATTATTTAAAATATTGGAAGACACTTATGGTCGCATTTTAAAAACCAATATTGATATATTTTATTAAAATATCCTGTACATCATATTGTTTGATTTTCTGTTATTATACAATCGGTTCATGTTTTACTTATCAGCTGATGTAGAGAAATCTATTTGTGACATGAATTTTCAAGTCAAATTCAGTATTTAGGAAGGGGCAGTAGGAAAACGTTTTCCTGCCGGGACTCCCGCAAAAATATTTTACCGGGCCCCAGACTGACAAGAAATATGAAAGTGTTTGACAATTTTCCCAACAATTTAAAAATCATTTTGAAACATTCATAGAAATTAGAAATATATATATTCCAGTGAAACACAAAAACAATTTTTGTATTTTTTATTGTTATTTCATTTTTAATACTATAACAAACAACCACGGACAAAATTGGACAAATAATGTAATATGTTTTGCCAAAGGATGTCCCTATATTAAAAATGCAAATTTGTCTATATAAAATAAAATTGAGGAATTTAATATATTTTAGCAGTGTATCTGCGAAAAGTTTTCATTAATTTTTTTCAATTTAATTCGCTTATCTCTGGAAACTGTTTAATAACTCCCCACACATTTGCGAGATCGACTGCAAAGTTTTTCGATTCATGTCCAACATTGAAGATTTTATTGAATGAAAAACTATTCTCGGTATTTTACGCTCTTTACCAGAACAACGAAAAATGCCACTTGCCAAGCTTTCAAGTCCTTCGAACCTCCAGACTCACGTCGCTGGGTGCACGGCGGTGTAGTTTTGCCACTGGGAGGGCGGCAAAATTTTCAATTACTTGGAGCACCGAAATAACTAGGAACGACACATGTGATAGGTCGGATTATTTACATAAAATATATTTTTAAAAAGACACATCTCAACTTCCGAGTGAAACACATTCTCTTAGTGAAAGTCGAAATATGTAGAAATTTCAGCGCTTATCCCAAATTGTAGGCAATCGTACCTTCATTAAAAATAAATAAAAGGGTTTTACTGAACTCCTTAACAATATCTTCAAGTGTAAAATGATTGGAAACTATCTTCCGTTTGAACGCTTAAGGAGAGAAAGATATTTTATTCACAGCAACTTGAAGAAAACATTCCCGCGAGCTTTCGTCTTCAGTAGATATAAGGCTACATGAATAATTAATTTACGCGACAGTCGGAATTATAATTATCTGACTTAGCCATATAACTGGTACCCAGCATTATATCTTCGTGGATTTTACACAGTGGTTGCTCACAATTATGACACTCTTGGACCGCACCTACTAATTACTAAAAGAAATGCGATGAATACTGTTACGATTAATTTAAATGGACTCAGCGAATAACAGCTGATAGCGAATGAACAGTTCACCTCCCTTGAACTGTCTTTTTTTATAACATTCCTTCGAATACAGAATTTCTTACTTTTCTGACGAGCCAATGCTATTCTATAATATTTACATGTAAATTAATTTACCCCATTTTGTTCATGTGGTTTTACGGTGTTGAAACACTTATGATGTGAGAGAGTTCCTTTTTTATCTTTCTTTGTTTTTTTTAACATTAGTCCAAATCTGTAGTAATTTTGCGCAGAAAAGGGAATGGATTTGAAGATTTTATTTTCTTAGTGATGAAAATCATAATATGAATCTAACAGACTTTCCCTTATGTTTTGTTTTTACTTACTCTTTCATATTGTTTTTCAAAAAGTTCACATTGTTTTTTGAGTATGTGTAACATTTGAACTATTGAATTTTGGTTTAACTATGAAATGGGTGAAGATGGATTTATTACGTCACTTTGTTTTTGTTCTCGAAGGAATTATTTCGTTTTATGAGAGAAAAGAAATTAAAAGAAAAGAGTTTTGGGACGTCTTTTGAATTTAGATTTTCGTAATTTCTGTACATACTACGCCGTTGTGACTGAACGATTGACTGGCTCATTCATCAACTCAGAGAATAAGTAAAAGGGCGATGAACTTCCTGACGTGTTGTTCTCTTGCATAACATAATATAGGTAAAGATAACAATTTTTTTTTCGAAATTTCCAAAAGGGTTGCATTGTAATGGAATTTTTATTTTCAAATATCTTCTGGTTTGGTTTTATAATGCAGAAAATGATATTTGGAGTATCCAAAGCCAGAAATAAGTTAATAGTTACAACAATTATTGTCAGATTCACAATTATTTTTGAATCAAGGAATAATGAGGGTTTCTTACTAATGATAAACAGGGAGAATAATAGTGTAGTGGACAAAACTCACCTTATAAAAATATTTTATCTGCCTCGGTTAGCTCGCACTAATTAATTAAGTAAATTGGTTCGTATTTTTTAAATAAGTGAATACCACATACTGGGGTTCCTTAATCCAAGGAAAACGCATAAAATAAATTGACTTAATCTTTTAATTACACAAATACATTTAAATTAAAAATTGCATGATACACAGCCCCCAAAACCACACGTCATTTCCCAAATTACCATAACACGTCCCTTTACAAAATAACCCCTTATTTGATTTTACATCATCTCCAAAACAAACATCATTTGAATTTCAAAAAGAACAAGATAATTAGTACCGCTCATCTTTTAATGCCCAATTTATTCAATTAACACTGGTAACAAGAGTTCTGAGTAAGGGCTTTGTTTAATCTCCTCGAAGCACATTGTCTTCTCGCATGCAGCTTAAATGTTAAAGGTGGACGCAGCCAACCTGAAGAATGCCTTTGACAGATGAGAAATCAGTTTTTTGTTGTGGTAGAAGTTGCAAGGCCCCCGACGGCATTAGAGCTCGAACATATGCCCTTTTCACCTCACAGCTGGTCGCTCGCTCGCCCGGTTGTCGCCCAGGAGTACTGCGTCAGCGCTCCATTCAGGAATTCAGGTCCCTTTTCGGAACTGCCGCGTTTCGACAATGCCACGAACGAAGTTCCGCGTGCCGGTTCGATTAGTTTTCGACTATTTCCGAACGGAAAAGCTTCATCAACATCAATGAGCTTAATGAACTTCAAGCTGCCACCTCATGGCAACCTGAGCTGAACAAAAGTTGAGACCAAGAGGTCAAAAGTTCCAAAGTTCACTCTTCCAAGCAATAACCGAAAAGTGCCATTGGAAAATGCACTAAGTCTCGAAATGCTCGAAACGAATAACAAGAATCTCTCTCCGAACGCATGTCCCAGAATACTCACATCAGAATGTCTTTCCGGAATCAAAAAAATAAGTTCGTCTCTGTCCTCGTATAAATGAGCTTTTCCCCCACTCTGCCCGTCTGTCACTTACGTGATCTACGTTTTCAAAAATCATGTGCCTTACTCTTCCAATCTCAAAATTCGCTCCTCGTGAAGTTTCTGTTATAGGTTAAATTTCAACTTGAGAACGCGCGCACCACACCAATCTACGAGCTGCATTTTTAAACATTTACACGCTCAAAGGCGTCCTACTTCCCAACCGTTTTTGAGCGATCTTCACCAGACGGGTTTTAACAACAAAGACATTAAATTTGTTCTACTTTCTAAATTTTCAACGGCCGCGCTTGTATCTTTAACGTATTTAACTCCACGGTCTGGCGTCGTCCGCCCGCTCCTAGATCGCTGGTTGCTATGCGAACTAAGGGAGTACCCTCTCACACCCACGCAGCTATTGTGGATCCTTTAACTCATAACTCATTTCTTCTCGCGCCTCTTCTGGCCGCTGCGTGTTCGATCTTGTAGTCTACAACAGACGTGACCTCCTTTTCTTTCAAAACACTTAGTAAATTTCCGTTGCTACTAGTTTCTTTTCCAACGAACTCTGCTTTCGATGTACGCGTTATTTTTCGCTTCCAACCGCTTCTGATGAGAACAAATACGATGTACATGCTCCCTGCCCCTCGCTTCTGTTTAAATTTGGTTTCTGGAACAAGGAAGCTCTGCGCCTCTCCAACGGCTGAGAGCCTTCCCTCTTCCCTCACACCTTGCCTGTAACCGCTACGGAAATCTTCCGCTTACTAATGCATTTGAATCATTAATAACCTCATAAGACTGATTATTAATTGGAAATTAATCAAATCTTACAATACATGTTCATCTATTAACTTTTACCGCGGTGAAGGAAATATAAATATGGTGTTGCTCGCCTAGTGAAATAACTCGCATATTTATTAATATTGAGTTTAGGAGGGCCACACGTTGACGGCGATGGTGTTTTGTAAGCGTTGCCGTTTTCCTTGTCCAACCCTGCGGACTACCACCTACATCACCACAGCTTGACCCTCCACCGCGCAGGTAGATAAGTTGAATCGTGTGTGATTTGAATCGTCTCTGAGATAAAATGTGCGCAACTCTTTCAGGAAGAGTGCCAGCGCCCCTAGTCTCCCCGGAGAGAGAAGCCACTTCTATCGCCTTCTCGAGCAGCCACGGGGGAAGCAGTGGCTCGGTGCGGGCTCCGTAAGTGACACAACGAGCGCTGGCGTAGGATCCCCACCGAAACTCCTTCCTCCCACGACGACGAGAGTCAAATGGAGTCGTTCACATTTGTCGGATCCCGCCGCAATCGCAATCCACCTGGCAGGGGAGCTTTACCAGACGACAAAGTTCGGTCCCACGCAAAACCTCGGACTCAGGCCCTCTGGCGTGGACGCCTCAGTATATATCCTTTCATTGTACATCTTGAGATGGAGGCCGCAAATGTGGTTGCGAAGGAGGCAGTCCGTCTGTCCAACGGTGAAGTCTGTTTGGGTTTCAAGCGAGGCAGGTACCAGCTGGTCCGCGCCTCACCTGAAGCTCGGTGACGTTGGCGAAGCGACAAGGTTGCTTCGGCCATACACACAAGCCAAAGGTACCAGGGGAAGAAGTTTGACTCATCGTGTGCAGAGTTCCTCCATCTTGGATCAGGCTGAAGTTCCCCTCTTTGTTGTGGAGCTCGTCCACCAGGTATTACACATTAGACAACACCGCCGAACAGCTCTCGGTGCAACTTCGTTTGACCGCCCCTCCCTGCCCAGCGACGTGTATTTTCTGACAATAAGCAATGTAGAAGGATGCGCAGAGGCGCTATATTCAATAAAGAGGCTTGAACAGTTCCAAGTCTCTTTCAAGAGACAGCGGAAAGTGTTTACATTCCACTGCAGCAATTGCCAACAGTGGTACCATGGGCGACATAGCTGTGACAACGAAGCTAGGTGCGTCCGCTACCCCAAGGGCGAGGAAAATCACCTTTCAGCTGAGTGTCCGCAGCGTGGCCAGATTTCACAGGCACAATGCTGCAACTGTGGAGGGGTTCCTCCGGCAACTGAGTGGGGTGCCCAGAGCGTCCACACTGGTGTTTGCTTGAGCCAAGCTCACTGCACACTAGTTTCGCTCGAGAGTGACAGCAATGAGCTTTGCAGCTGCTGCCTCTAACTCCCTACCCCGAAGCCAGTCCCACGCGGCACACCCACCTACGCACACTTCCGTATTCGATGATTTAATCAATATGATTACACATTTGACGGAGGAAGTCTCCAACTTGCGTTCGCAAATAAGCAAAGATGGCGATCCCTAGATTTACTTGTCGAGATTCTGCTCTCACAGTAATAACATGAAACACCAGGCGGTCAATCCATGACACTGATATGGTAAATGCATTGATCCGTTGCCTACAAGATAATGTCGACGTGATCGCACTCAAAGAAACCAACTTGAAGGCGGGTATTCAATTCAGCCTACCGGCTACGCTGTGTATCGGCACGACCGCCCGACCATCTCAGGCGGCGGTGTTGCCATCGCGGTGAGGACTGAAATTGCTGAGAATGCTGTTGAAGTTCCGGCTCTCCAGGATGTAGAGACTATGGCAGTGGTGACTCATGTAGGGATCCGCACTTTAGTGATGTCATGTTACAATCCCAAGCAGTGGGACTGCATAGATCTGGAGGCATTAAAATCCATAAACGTCTTTATTACTCGGTGACTGGAACGCTAAACACGCAGCGTGGCACGAGAGGACGAGCAACAATAACGGGCGGCGGTTGTTTAGACCTTTGAAGAACCCTCAGAGCCAACGGCTGCTTCACGACCCCCACTCGGAGGCCGAAGAGATCAGGGAGCTGTGGTCCTATCAGTGATTGAGAAGGTATTTTAATGTCTTGCTCTAGGGTTTTTCGCGGAGATAGGAAGAGCACAACTGCTCCGAGACGAGCAGTACGGCTTTCGCGTCGGACACAGTGCGCCTCAAATCGTTCACCTGATAATGGAAATGGGTTATGCATTTAACCAGAGGAGGTCGATTCCAACAGTCTTCCTCGACATGCGGGAGGCTTTCGACTCAGTCTGGCATCTGGGACTTCTACAGTGTGATAGTCACCGACTGCTAAGTGAGGTTGTTCGCCAGCTGTCGGGAGGAATGTAGGTTCCTTTCGGGAGCGCCCTCAAGTGAACGCAGGACCACGCTCTCGTTACCTCAGCCCCTTCAAGAGAAGGCACCTCCTAACCGCTTGCATTCGGCCAACAGTTACGTATGCGTGCGAAGTCTTTGCAGGCGCTCCAAAGACAATTCTAGGTTCTTAGCTCTGCCGAGTCTAAGGTCGGTGCGATACGTCCTCAGACATCCTCCCGGAACCCGAAATACAGACATGTACGCCAGTACCCGCGTGTTGCGAACACTGCCGGTCGAAATCGCACGGTGTACCTCCCGTGCGCTGGAGAAGGCGTTGGGAGAGAGTGCACCGGCGGGGCTACAGCGGCTGCGGACCGACCTGCAGGTTACACGCCGCCTCTGTGGCCTCGTCCACACATTTCGACTGCTTCTCCGGGAAGACTGGAGGAGTTGCATTAAGACAACTAATCAAAATTAATTTTATGTTTTTTGTTTGGTTTATTTTACTTTAGTTTATATTTTATAAATTCATTTTTATAGTTTTATAGGTTTATTGATTTTTAATATAATAATTAAAAGTGTAGTATGAATCAAAATAGCCCTCTTCCTGAAACCTAGGGGTCCAAAGATACCCCATGAGGTAAAAAAAGAAAGTAAATAAAGAATATAATAGTGCTTTTAAGGCTTCAAAACCAAAGCAAAAACCACCGTTCCAAGCATGTAAATAATAATAAAAATCCCTTAATGCCGGTGGGAGGTTTCCACCGGTAAAAAAGAAAAAGAACCTGCTGTGCTGAAACCCCACGAACGTCAGTTTTGCACGAGTTCGTACACTGGTTAGGAAAAAAAGAATGCGAGTGTGGATATGCATATAAATAATGTATATATGATATAATTTTTTCCCCACGAACTCGTGCAGAACTGACGTTCGCCGACTGTCAGCACAGCACGAAATTGAACAAGTGACACGGAAGGCGTGGTGTTGTTAGAAGTCGTGCGTCGTACATGTTCCGAGAGTGATGAGAAGTTTTGTTGACAGTTCAGGGGTTGATAATTGTTGGACTACTACAATAACCAAGATATTAAAAATACTTTAGTAGTGTTTAAACACAATTGGAGTGATCTGATTTTACGTAGGCCATACAATGTGAAGATGATGCAGTTATACTTCATTTTGCATTGAGACAGATCGTAAAGCATTGCGTATAGATCTCAGTAATGTATTCCAGGTTTTAACAGTTGTCTTTTCTATTCCAAGAGAACACTACAAACTATCATTTCAGTTTCAATGACCTGTTACTCACTTCTGTTTTCTTCTCGTTTTTCTAGGTTATCTGTGTATTCCTGTTGACATTTCTTATTTCATTTCTGCTTTTGATCACATTAAATCCATTATGAAAAGCAAATTAAATTCAAATTACATAGAATATGATCCCGATTGTAGGGGGACATATGGTTGCCCCTCCCGGCTCAACTTGGTTCCTTACTGGTTTTTAGTATCTCTACGTGTTGTTCTGACTCTTTTACCTCAGTATGGTTATATCCATCCTGATGAGTATTTTCAGTCACTGGAAATTGTTGCTGGTAAATATGCTGATGATTAAATTTATGTTAATTATTTCAGCATGTATATTTATAAAGAACCATGATAATTTGTTTCAGGTGATGTTTTCGATATAGAAATTGCCCGCCCATGGGAATTCAACACCACTTTTCCCATTAGAAGTGTTGCATTGCCATACATTACTGTAGGAATTCCTTTTGCTATTCTCAAGTCAATTTCACCTCTATTAAATTTTTGGTTTGACATAAATATTCTTACTCCATATTTCTTGCTAATACTCCCTCGTCTAGTTTCTTGTCTTTTATCTTTTATTGTTGATTATTGTTTGTATAGAATTTGTTATTGCTATGGTCAAAATTACCGAGCTAGACTTATTACTTTTGCCAGTTCATATGTTGTATTAGTGTATGGAACGAGAACGTTCTCAAATATGACTGAAATGGTTTTGATGTCTGTTCTCTTGTGCCTGGTTGCTGACTGTATGTGCTATTCAGATCGTGTAAGTTAAATATACATAAGTATTTTCTCAAAATATTTGTGAATAGTTTTGAGTATTCATTTAAGAACATCGTAATTTATGCTCATTTTATTTTTAAGGTTATTATTCAAGATGATTTTTTGAGTGACAAGTATGAGAAGGCATCTAATCCTGTTGAGAGAGTGAAATTGTATAAAATGAGAAATGCTCTACCATCTCATTCTTTGACCCATTGTGTAGCTGTCGCTTCTATCAGTGTTGTTGGAGTATTCAATCGTCCTACTTTCATAGCTTTTGCTTTTCCACCCATCTTTTTTTGGTTGCATCGAGGACTTGGCTCCAAGAATATTGGATTGGGCCAGTTTCATTTACGGATATTAATCTTTATTATGTCAGCACTTCCAAGTATTGTATTATTTATTCTAATAGATTCTTTTTATTACGGGTACCTGACAAGAGCTGAAATTGGACAGCTAGAAATCAGTATGAACAATTTTGTTGTAACTCCTTTAAATTTTCTTCGGTACAATAGTAACTCTCAAAACCTTGCTAAACATGGATTGCATCCAAGATATTTACATTTCCTGGTGAATTTGCCACTCCTGTACAATGTACTGGGAATCTTAAGTCTTCTCGCTTTTTTCAGAATGATTTACAAGTAAGTCAATTTATTACTATCTTCAATACACTTTGGAATATTACAGTAGGATCATAATAATAAATAGTTTTAGATTCCATTGGTACACTATCTTAAATTAATGGTTTGAAACAAAATTCGGTTGATAAAAAAGTGAAGAAATTCAGAGT
Organism: Laupala kohalensis; assembly: GCA_002313205.1. Classification (NCBI taxonomy): domain Eukaryota; kingdom Metazoa; phylum Arthropoda; class Insecta; order Orthoptera; family Trigonidiidae; genus Laupala; species Laupala kohalensis. The sequence continues at coordinate 477,759 of NNCF01127004.1, forward strand.
GAAAAGGGTGGAATAACCTAGTAATTTCAAAGTGTTTTGGAAAGTTTTCAATCATGAATTTAAAATAGGAAATTAAGTTTACAACAAAGAGACTACATCTCCCAATAAGAATTGAGCATTATCAAAATAAACTGCTAGGATTGCATTGAATTCTCCATTGGGTGGAGGAGGAGTAGTATTCTGCTTAGCGAGTATTAAATTGAGGGTAACTGAAAAATAACTTAACCACAGCGTTAGCTTGACGAACATGTTATTGATCTAAGTGATTGTGTTAATAAATGTTTATTTCCTATGATACATTGATAGAAAGTGAATGTTTTTTAGAGAAATGCCCTAGATTCTTGTATATTCCACAGGAATTTAGTATGATATATCTACAAACCTGATTTAAGTTAATCATGAAAAAAACTTCCTAAATCCACGTTAGTTTAATAGTTTAGTGTGAGTATTACTAAAAGTAAAATTGTTTGTTTATTGACTATAAAATTTAAAAAAAATTATTATTTTTAAATTGAATGAGCAGATTAAAATGCTACAGCATATGGAAATGATATTTATAATAAAAAATTTAGATGCAAATATAAAGGGAAAAAAAAGACACTTGCATTGGTATATTTTACATTAGTGAAGAGATGTGTTCAAATGTTTCAGAATATCTCTCTTGTACCAATGGATCTGCTTGATGACTTTGTCTTATTCTTATCGTCTGTTAACAGGGGAATCCTTAAACGTTGGAGTGACTTGCCTCGGATACAGAGTATTATTGGATTGATGACTGCATCATTCATTGTCCCTGTTGCTTTGCTTTCTGTATTCCCTCACCAAGAGGCCAGATTTCTCATACCAGTCACATTACCGATTATATTTTTGCACTCGCAACGGATACGACACTCCCCTTCAAAAGAGTGTGGGGTAGAGTACCAGAGATGTGCTAAGGTCTTGTCACTCAGACAGACGACTGGAAATTACATGTTGACCATTTGGTATCTCTTCAACATTATCCTCACTGTTTTTTATGGATTTCTTCATCAAGGCGGTGTTTATCCTCTCATGGATCACTTGAACCATGAAATGCATACTAAGCCTCGTCTCATGACGATTCATGTTGTAACTAGTCATACATATTCACTGCCACTTTCATTACTTCAGTTGGAAAATACCAAACATTCAATTTTTGACAGAGAAACAGGCATTCGTTTTCGACTTGCCAAGCAGTTTTTTGCTTATGAAATGGGTTCAAGGCCATTGCATGAAGTCCAGGAAAAACTAGAAGAACTTTTGGAATCCTGTGAATATAAACTGAGAGATAAAAAATTGGATTATAGATTGTATTTAGCTTTACCTGCCAGTTTGAGTGAAGAATTTCATACCATGGTTTTCAATTCAAGCATAAGATTTAATCACTCAGTTTCCAGAATCTTTTACCCTCACATTACCACAGAAGCCCTTCCTAAATTAATTGGCCATAGTGATTGTTTGGACAATGAAGCTGAAGGTTATTGTGAAAAGGAACATATTTATAACTCACCATTTAAGTATTTGACAAGATTAATTGAGCAGTTAGGATTGATTTTAATCAGAATTTCACCTCAAAAATCTGTGAAGTATAGGTATTACCAGTAATTTATCTTTACTACTACTACTAATTAGTTTCTGGGAAAGTATTTGTTTCTTTGAAATTGAACAATATGATTGATTCAAATATAGTTTAAGAAAATTGAATTCTCATGTAAATTTTGTCATTTTGGAGCACGATCGTAATTTATGGAAGGTATTTCATTTATCAGATTGTAGTTCCCGTCAGAGGTAAACTGTAAAAGAAATTTGACAAGATTCACTTCTTTGTACTTCTGTTGTTTTTTGACTTTATTCTTAATTTTTTATTAGACATACCAGTCCATACCATAGAATCCAATTTATCTTAATTGTGGATTTACTCACTTTTAAAAATTCTGCTGTTATTCCTCTTTGTTCCTTGGCAATTTACAATTTAAATTTGCCTCTTTCACTTCATATTGAAAAATTAACATGACAAATTAATTATAATTATTTATGGAAATATTTAACACTTTCTGGTAAAAGCATGGATTAGAGCAAAAACAAAGTTCCTCATAAGGATGGCACTAATTTGTTTATTAAGTATATCCTATTGTATGACAATAATTATGTAGACAACATCTGTAACAGGAAATTAAAAAATTTCCTCTGATCAAGTTAAGGAATTGTTTCATTGAGGAATGTGGTGATAGAAAAATACAAAATATAATTTAATAATTATATGAAAACTTATTCAATTATCCTGTTTGGAGAAACTTCACACTGTCTTGATATATTACCGCGGTTATATCAACCTGTGGGGAAAAAACATTTTTTTCTGGTTTCAGCATCATCTTTAATTCTTTTGATAAATAAAATAGATTCCAAATTTAATTTATTAAGAGTTGGAAAATTTTAGTTACTAGATGTGTACAATGTAATTTTAGCTAATAACAATGGATTTGAAAATTGTTATTTTCTATTTTTATTATTATTGAAATTATTACTGTTATTTATTTGATATAAACTATTAAACTTCAAAATCATGTGTTGCTGTTTTGGTAATTTTTTTACCTATGTAAAATTTAAAAATACAACAAATGCTAGTCTAATTACAAATTTTACTTTAAAAAAAACTGTGTGAGGGGAGCTCAAAAAATGTTGGGAACCACCAATTTATTGCATAAAAGATGGAAACTTGTGGTATATGCCCACTTGAAAATTGATTACCATTACATTGCAAGTGTTTCATATGAATAACTTGGTCACATGTTGGTAATAATAGCTGCCTAATATTCTATTATTAGTACTCTGGAAAATTTATTTTAAGAATTATTGCCAACATAATGTTTACTTAGCCTCAGTTTCCTTATTCAAGATGAGATATAAAAGAAACCAAGTGTGAAATGTACAAGAAAAAGTATTGAAGTGGAAAGTTATCAATAATTTTAAAGTGAAGAAGTAGTACTTTTTAAATAATCTGGGGAAGGAATGAGAAAGAAACAAGAAAAAGAAGAATACTGGTAAAATACTTTTCAATATATAACATCCATGGAAGGAAAATTTTATTGAATGAGCTATTTGAGAAAATAAAGAAAAGTGAGATACTCTAGAAGAGCAATTGAGAAACTGGTTAACGAAATCATAGGGAGGGACTGACTGTGCAAAGGCTGAAGAAAGGGAAGAACTGCCATTATATCTGTGTTTTCATTCATGAGCTTTTGTGCGCTTCATCACTTGTATGGTTGATGTCTTGCTAATGGTTTTAAAGGAAATTTGTCTGTTTATTTAATTATTTTTTTCCTGATACAATGTCCTTTAGCCATACATTGTACTAGCTGTGTGTAACGAGTGTTTGGTGTATGCTAGTCAATTAGAAATTCTAATGAATGATTTCAAGTTCCTTGAAAATTGGGTCATGAAAGTATTAAAAAAGAAGGAATAAAAGTTTGAAAGGTTTCTAAAGTCATTGCAAATCATGGGACACAAAGTGAATTAGTATAATACCTTTAAGAAACACCTGTTTAAACAAACAGCCTTCATTAGTACATTAAATAGAAAATTCAGTTTTGCTTAATTATTGCAGTGAAATATTCTTCATGGTTATGAGAAAAATTGTGAAGCGAGTTACTCATGTTAAAAAAAAAATGTTTTGAGTGTATTACTGTTTATCTTGAAATGCTTTACATCGAAGTCTTAGAGTGTGAGAATGTAATGAAGTTTTGTGTGTAATGCTAAAGAAGGAAATTGAAACAAGATATTTGTTATGTACATTTAGTATTGCTTTATTAAATTTTTGTAAGTTGTACATTTTTATCTTGTTATACAAAAATATATGAGTATTCTACATTCTGAAAATGCTGTTTTTCATTATTTCTATTCTTTAAAGAGTGAACACCAAGGGTAAAAATTCAAATTGAGAAAAAACTTGGGGAGGTGGGGCATTAGATACATAATGGATAAGAATTACATTGAGTCATTTATCTTTGGTATAGGTACCAAGAGTAGAAAAACTATTTTATTTCTAAAGCTGAGTATTAAACATATTTGCTGTTTTCTTTCAGTTTGTGTCTTATAATTAAACTTTGGTTGAGTCTAAAACATAAATGTTGGCTTCTTAACTGAATACATTCTACAAGTAACTTTTTGATTTTGGTGAGTAATAAAATGAAATCAATATTGTACAGAATTGGACTTGTAATTATGAAATATCATGCTTTGACTAAATAGGGAGCTCATTCATGACTTTTTTCTTATCAATGATCATATAAGTTAGAGACCTTTTAGACCTTTGTAAACTGCATAACATGGAATAAATTGTTCAAATGTCTATTCTAGGGTAAATCCAGTTTTTACAGTATCGATAAAATTCTGTACATTTGTCGTCAATGAAAACAGTTTCATTTAATATTCAGCCTGGTAGGAGATGTGACGTAGAACAAAAAGCACCAACATTGCCATATAATTATTTGTACTGAATTAAATTCTGATAAAATTGATGTATGAAATGTTTAAAATTATATTTTAAAGGTATTCATTTTGTGAACAATTATCTTCATTTTTACTTACAAAATACTCTATGAAAGTATGATCTCCAAACAAGAATATAAATGTCAACAAAATAAGTATCTGAAAGATTACACCAATATTCGGAAATATCTTTTACTAATAATAATTTTTAGCATCATTAAAGCTGCAATTTAATGTGCTTGGCACAATTTATTAACTGCTCACCATATTAATTGTAAGTGTATCGTTACATCTAGTATTAACACATTCCGGGCATTATGACAGTAAAAAGTGTCTCAGTTCCTAACAATCTTGGAGAAACCTCTAAAACTAATCCACACAAAATCCCAATAGAAAATCAGCGGGTAGTGCTTCTGAAATTTCAACTTTTTGGTACAAAACTTCAAATTCATTAAGCAGATACATCAGAAGAGGAATCTTAAAGATAATTTAGGAAGTGAGGTTCTTGATTTTGAAATTTGAAAAGTTCATTTGTAAATGTTTATGAAACCTTCATCCTTTCCTACATGTTACTTTGTAAGCAATTAAGTGTCATTCTTGACATCTCATTAGAGATCATGTCGATTATTTTATAGCTGTCTTCAATCAGTTCAAATTGCACAATATTCAAAGTATTAATGAATTAAAAGAATCTAAATTAGATAGTGAAAGGAAGAAACAAGACAAATTAGAAATTCAAAAAGAAAATATGAGGAAAATATTTCAGTAGCATTTCATGTGGGACCTTCAAAAGTTTTACTCTCCATAAGAAAATGGCATGGTTTCTCCAAACTTGCTGCGATGAACAGCATTTTTTGCTTGATAGAATGCCTATAAAAAAGAAGTCAATTATACTTTGAAACTCTCCCTTACTTTTCTGTAATATAATCTATTACAATACAATATGTTGTAGATGATTATAAGTCGCAAAGTATTCATGGAATCACACCTTACCTGATGATCTACATATGCTTCACACGCATAGCACCAAACTGAGAGATCTGAAAAACTCAAAGTCAGCGGATGGTTGCATGCATCACTGTGGTCGATCATATGACCTTCAACATACCGTCCACAATGAACCTACAAAAAATTATTAGGTGTAACAAACATCAGTGAATAGAATAAGGTTGCATGTATTCAGACACTGCTACATGTTCAAATACATACCTACCTTTGAATTAAAATACCACGTACTATGAAAATATTGAAGTAATTTGTAATAAGTAAAGGGATTTTAGAAACCAAATTTTAAAGTTTAGTTACGCAGACATGATATGAACACACTTTGGAAGATAAATAATGGGGAATATGTCTTGTTTTGAGTCTGACAAGTATACTTACTGTGTAGCAAGCAAGGCACACCCAATTTTCTCTGGTTGAACCACATTCCATACATGGAGTGTTCACATCCACTCCTCTATCAGGTATCTCCAAAACAGAATCCAAATGAGGGCACGATGGAAGAGGCACAACAGCAAACATTTGGCCAGTTAACAATAACTGGAATTTTAAAATGGAATATCTCACTAAAACTACTTTTCATAGTTCATTAGTGTCATGTTATCTCGGACAGATAAACTATGGTATTATATCCTGGCTCGGGTTTTTCTCTGGTTTTCATTTGGGTAGTGGCAGATTTTCCTTGGGCGGGAATGTCATTACTACCCTAGTTTTACTAATCTCAAATTTTTACTGCACAAATATCTACAATTTATTTTTAATAATAAATGGATAACAGTAAGTATTTATTAAAAAATTTCTTTTATAAATATTAAATCCGTCACTGCCCATGGGATGGTCCCTTGTTTGTTTCTGGAGAGTAACTTTGTTTATTGCCCCCATGTGGTCACACGCAGTTTGCAACTGCTATTTTTGCCAATAAATTTTATTCATAGAGCAACATGTATGATGTACCATCCATGAACCTGAGAATTTGAATGACAGACTTTCTGATTCTTACGTAAGAAAAATAGAAATGTTTTGCCAATTTCATCTGATTTCAGAGAAAATATTGCCACAAAAATTTTCCTCAAGGGGTCATGTGTAAGAGATGAATTTACAATGTTATTAAGAACTCTTTAAACATATAATTTGAAAGGGGAAGAGCCAGAACATATCTGTCTTATCTATAAGGCTTCTATGATAAGTTCCACTTACCTGTAAATTGTCCGAGAGATAATCTACTAAATTTTGGGGTCGACTTGAACTCCCTGACGCTTCTCCTCCATTGGGGCTTCCGCTACTTCCTGCTCCTCCAGAACCTTCGGCACCTGACTGTCGACTGCTACCCGCTCGTTCACCTTGACGATCAGAAACTTTCCGTACAGCATCCTCTATATGGTCAGTCAATTTTGTTTGATTTTTTTCAGACAATTTGAGTGGAGTCTTGAAGTTTTCTGGCCTTGTATTCATGTTAGAGTTGGCATCAAAGTTTCCCGCGATATATTCTGTGGGAAGAGAACCATCTGATTTTGAGTCCTCCGGAACGTTGAGGGGTTTAATTTGCATTGGCAGGCAGACAGGGCCACATGTATTGCTTTCATCGTTTTCAGCTTTCATTCCATATTCCAAGCCACTTGTATTATCGGTAATCATTTCTAATGACTCACTACCACTTGTCGAACTAATCTGTGACCACACCAGATTTTCTCCTTCCAAAGAACTCACTGAGCTTACCATGAAATTGGAAGAATCCTCAGACAACTCCATTGGACTTTCTAAGGACTTACTCTGTTCTTTCATCTTGACTAAACACTGACTGGAATGTAACTTTTCTGACTTAGGCAGACTAGAATTCTCCTCCAAGTTGAGTTTAGCCATAGAGTTGGGAATAACATCACTTGTTGGAGATGTACAGAGGGTATATCTACTCAAGTGTTGGGGACCAACAGAACTGGGTAAAGTAGCACCATTGGGCACGTCAGTAACAATTCCCTTTGAAAGGTTCAAATTATCATTATCAGATTCAATTTTAAGGCTATCAACATCAAGGATTTTGTTCAACGATTCAGTTTTCTGAGGAAGTGCTGCACAAGGTAAAACATTTTCTTGAGGTAAAACCATATCAAATTTTAAACTAGACCAGTATTTACTATGAACCCGTAGAACATTTTTAATTGTAGTGGCAGCACTGGCACAAAGACTCATTTTGGGTTGTAGATATGGCAATGGATCACCAAGAAGTGCTTTGGTACACAATGTCATTGCATAAGATATCGAAGTAATGTTGTATCCCCCTTCCAGAGAGAGGATGATGCGGCCATTGGCTAGAGAAGACAACCAATGGGTCAAATGACCATAGGCCTCAGGAGAAACTTTACATCCTGTGAACAAAAATAGAGAGGAAAATGATATGACTTATTCAGTACCACAGATCTTGAACACACAATATTAATTATAATAACAATAATATGTTAAAAGAAAAAAATAATATCAGAAATGAAAAAAAAAAAAATGTTCAAACCAAGTAACAAAAAATAATCAGTAACTAGAAAATTACGGAATTCGGGGAATAGGATGCAACTGACTAAAGTCATATTTATCTGAAAGAAAGCAAATAATACAAGTATCATATGAAAATCAAATAAAACATCAATGGTCTCAGCCCATGCATGTCACTCACGGAATTCCACAGGGCTCCACCCTGGGACCCATACTATTTCTATACATTAATGACATCCCACACATCATCAAAAACCACAAAATGGTACTTTTTGCTGATGAAATGAACATCTTATTCTGTACCAAAACTGCTGAAAACTTACTTAACACTACCAAATTCACTATCACCACCCTTATCCAATGGTTCCAACAAAATAAACTCATAGTAAACACTGACAAAACTTGTATAGTTTCTCTCCATAATCCTCATTCATCTAAACAGCACACACCTAAATATTGAATTTAATGGTAACCACCTCATCTTTAAACAAACAACACAGTTTCTGGGACTTACTATATAACATAACATGAACTGAAACTGTCACCTACAAACACTGAATATGAAACGCAGCACAATAAACTATGCCATCAGAGTTCCAACAGTAAATTGCACAACAGATACCCTTCGAACAGTATACTATGCAATGTCCATTCCATTCTAAAATATGGTATAATATTTTGGGGACAAGCACCAGAAACAAAACTTAACTTTCAGTTTACAGAAGAGAACAATACAAACAATTACCAACACTAATAAACTTTCTTCATGTAAACCATTATTTGAAAAGTTGAAAATACTTCCACTGCCATGCATGTACATTTTTGTAACTTTTAACTTTGTAGAAAAGGATCTAACAGACATAGGACCACTCTACAGATTTAATTCCACTGATCATGTTCACTAGACTAGACAGGCCAGAAAAATTCATCAACCACAGATAACATCCACTCTTAGCCAAGAAAGCACTCATAATGCAGTTATACAGCTATATAATGCGTTACCACTAAACCTTAAAAACATCAATACACTGAACCCGTTCAAAACAAAACTCAAACAATTCTTAGAACAGAAACTCTACTAGTATACAAGAATTCCTCAGTGACAATAACTAATGTATGACGTACAATCTATTGCAGGTAATCATTAGAACAAAGGTGCAGAAGGTGACCGATGATGCAGGAAAAGATTTAACAACATTAAATTACACTGTTTTAGCATAAATATAGACCTTGACATAAATTAATAAAACAAAATAATAGAATTCCTACCATAGATATCTAATAACCCTAGCCTAAAGAAATATTAATATTCCATAATATTAGAAAATAATTGTATTTTATGTTAGGCTAAGTAGATATTAAGTTAAATGAATATGGTTAAATGTATCAAAATTATTATATCGTTGTTATTCTTATATGTAAATATTATTTTTATTGTTGTTAGTACTAGGACTCTCCATACATCATTGTTATGATCTATGCAGTTCAATAAAATATTATTATTATTATTGTAACCAAAACAAGAATGTGTAAGAATTTTTTGTAATTGCTGTTCTGTTCAGCTATCCCAAGAACACTTTTTCTTGGAAATTGCTTCATCGTTCTCATGATCATAGCACCATTTAAGTTTACTAATAAATTTTGGCCTCATAATGAAGAAATAAAAGATTTCTTACTCAGAAGAACTCAATTAAAATTTTACCATACAAAACTTGTGAGGAAAATGTACTTTATTAATAGGTGAACTGGACTTGCCTAGAATCTAACTCAAACATAGAAGAAATTGACACATTTTCATGAAAAAGAAATGAGATGATGCAAAATGAAGTCCCATCAAGAAATTATTAATTGCATGCATGTTCATTTAAATGGTTGGAAAAATTTAACTTCGTACTACATTTTGGAATAACAGAAAAATTTGATTGAGAAGTTTCTTAACAAGAAGTTCAGTAACCTTGAAAAAAAATGTAGAATTGTTAATCTGGTTTTGTAGAAAAATAAACAAAATGGCTGAAATTATTCTAAATGTTCACTTTTCATCAGTAATCATAGTTGTATAACTGCTAGAAGATAAAACGCAATAATATAAACCATTTGATTAATGTTCCCTCACATTGTAGGAAACTGGTGATATTATTTGTTATCCAATAGCATACTTATTGCAGATGGGTTTACATTCAAGAGTTATGAAGTTTTTATAGTACTGGGATACAGAAAAGAAATATATTATGTTAAGTGAATGTACTTCTTACCTCCCAAAGGGTCACCAATAGCTGCATCAAATCCAGCTGAGACTAGGACAAGTTCTGGAGCAAATTCGTAACAAATTGGTAAAACTATACGATGGAAAGCGGCAAAGTAATCTGCATCACTCATACCACGCTGCACATCCAAATAAAAATGACGTGTTACAGATGGAAAAAAATCATGGTGACAAACAGTAATCGTAAACTGGTTGATACTGGATTTACAAGAAGATGATCATGTTGTCCAACCAATACTTTTGATGACTAAACCATTTGGGATGGCTTTGTCTTAATGCTCTATGTGCCATGAAGAAACACCACAATGGCATTGAAAATGGTTATGGATTATGATGTAAACATTCATGAGACATCATGATCATGATCATGTAAGGACCCATTTGTTCACAAATACCACCTTATTCCACGGAATGTTAACGTTAAATCCTGCACCAGCTCCAGCACCAACAACAGTATAATTAGCATCTGGGGATCCAGGAAAAAAACTACCATTGTCATAACGATGCAGTGAAATATATAGAACTCTTGGGTCAGATTCAAACATGTGCTGACTCCCATTGCCATGATGAACATCCCAATCAAGAAGTAGAACTCTGAAATAAAATTAATTGCAAACATTTAAGTTTCCATAGAGAATGTATACTCTGAGAAAATACATATTTGGTGCTCATCAGTTAGCAAAATTGTACCAAATGTAGAATTTGGTGATACTTTAGCCTAAAAAGGAACCAGTCAACTATTGTTCATATTTAGACATTTCAATGAATTATTAGATCCTCTTTATGTGCAAAGCAATGTTATCAATCATTTCATACAACCAATTGACAACGGATCAAGATAGATTAGTGTAAAAAATGCCATAATTTGGTTTTAAAATTCATTGATTCATTTGATTTAAATTCATTATTTTCATATCAAAATAATGAAGATTGGACAGCAGTACTGAAAGATGGAAGTTAAGACTCTCAAAGCATGTTCCGAAGAAAATCATGGGTGAAACAAACAAAACTATAACAATTGTTTACTAGAATCATTTAAAAAAATTATTAAGTAAACTAGTAAATTAAAATATTAATTTTATCTTATTACATGAACATACTTCACTAAAATTAACTGCAATGCCATTCATTGAAGAAACATTCAGTAAAATAAAATTTCAATAACAAAAAAGTGAAACAAGAAGTTACCTCTTTAAGCGGTGAACTTCTACAGCATATTTGGCTGCCAAAGAAACACTATTGAACACACAGAAACCACATGGTTCATCTTCTTCAGCATGATGACCTGGTGGACGTACTATTGCAATGCCACTCTGACTTTCTCCATTAAGCACCGAATCAACAACCTGCTGGGAGTTTAAGAGTTTATATGGAGTTTTAAAACCAGAAACACAAAATATTAGAATGAAATTAGGGAAAACAGAGGAATTACAATAAAAATGTACAGAAAAGTAAAAATTGAATTAAACTTTGACTAATATTATAAAATAATGCTCAATTTAGGTACAAGGAAAATTAACATTTCCTCTTCATACAAATTTTCACAACTAGCCTGTAGAAGTGATCCAGCAGCAAGACAAGCACAATCGTATGTATCAGGATGGAGATACACAGAACGAAAATTCTCTTGCATCTTATGCAAGTCACGGAATTTCATATTTTTTGTGCCTACAATCTGTTCTATATGCTGTTTGCTATGTAATAAAAGTAGCTCTTCATGAGTAACAGATCTTGCCTAAAACATAGAACAGAACATGAACACAAATAAAATATAAGGTACTTCAACATTTATAAGAAAATTAGGGTAGGTTAGATAGAGATTGAATAAACTGAATGAAAGAAATGAAAAAATATTCACTCACATTCAATCTAAGACATCTCTGAAGCAGTCCATATTCTTCGTGTCGAAAAAATACACTTGATATTCTTTCAGGCTTTTCAGGATGAGATCTGAATAACAGATAAAATCTTGGTAATTTAAAAGCATCATATAACATAAATAATAACTTTTTAACTACTGTTAAGTGAAACTCACGGTTCAGGAGCATTTCTATGTTTCATCATTCTTTCATCATAGACTAAGCACACTTTATTTGGAGCAAAGGTTAGCTTTGTATCTGAAAAATACAAAACCAAAACCAGTATATCTATTCCAAATTGGAGATCACAACTAAAAAATGGATTTTCAAATACAATGTAAAAAAAAAAAGAAGGGGAAAGTAAAGCAGATTTTGTTTAAATTGGAGCCCTACAGCCCCAATCACAATCACAATCACAATCACCGTGAATCAAGGGCCTGCAAAACCATAGAACTTGTAATGCCTGCCATGAAAGCCTACAAGCCTGTAGAGGATTAAATGTCTGAGAAATAATATATTTTCCAATTAAGAAAGGAAATGAATACAATTGGGAAATATGTTTCTTTCATTCCTAATTTTTTCCTACTACATTTTTTCAGAATGGTTCTACCATGTTACCAAGACTTAACAGAGTGGAATTTATTAAGCAAATTATTTAATGTTAAAACAAGCCATAATAAGACTCACTTGTAATTAAAATATTCAATCTCGCATCAACATCTTTCAAAAACTCTTCACTTTGAATAGGATAGCATTCCCTAGTAAGATAAAACTCTGGTTTCTCTTCAGTGCCCAGATATTTAACAACTGGTAAATGGTGGGATACTACATTATCATCATCAGGTACAGAGTCACTGACATCAATAGTGCCATCACTCTTCACAGAACACAAAACAGGGTCTTGAGGAGTAGTCTTCAGCTTATACGTATCATGGAATTGGAAACACTGCCAAAACTCACGATGTGCATACGTCACATTCATAATGGTATCTCGAATGCTGGGAAACAAAAGAAGAAAACATTTTAGAGTACTTTCCCGTGCAAAAAACAAAACAAAACTAAACAATGTACTCAGATAGCAAAGAGGAAATAACTTACCTGTCACTGGGAGGGGGCATCTTAGGAAGAAGTGGACAAGGGTCTCCGAGCAGACATCGTAGAGTTAAAGCAGCACCCTCGGCCAATGATTTTAAGCAATAACCTCCCTGGAATACGGTATTTTCTTTGCTAATCATTTTGTAATAGCAGGAGCTCATATCAAAGTGTTTAAAATGAAGTAATTTCTTCCTTGTTATTTTTTTTTCATACTTCATTTGCAAATTAAGAATCAAAATTAAACAAAATGCTGAATACTTACTTCTAGTACTACTACTACTTTTCCATTTGCCAGTTGGAGTAATGAAGACAGCAAATGAGCATAACATGCAGGTGTTACTTCCATTTCACCCTGCACAATGAAGACAACAACGTAAGGAAAAGTACACTAACAATTCAGATAATAATTTAATGAACCAAACATGAATGAGAGTACAATTATTTGAATTTGTAAGTACCAATACAGCATCTAATGAAGATGATAAAAATTATAACAGAAAATATAATTGTCTAAGAATGTTGTTTGCATTAAAATGAAGAGAAAGAAAATTTAGTTCAATTCAAGATGTTAAAGAAATATAATTTCTACTAATTTCTAAAAGGTAACTGAATTATGCACCAGAGCATATGAAAAGATAACTAGCTACCTTCTCATCACCAAGAGCAGAATCATATCCTGCAGACACAATGACCAGCTCAGGCCCAAACTACAAGCAAGCAAGTAAAACAAGAAGAATGAATAACATGCAACAAAATAAAATTTAAAAAAACGAATTTCGCACCTCTGGACATCCTATGGCTGCATCGTACCCAGCTGATATCAAGATAAGTTCCGGCTGGAACTATAAATAAATGTGTTAAAGAAAAAAAAAACATTTAGATTATAAATTCAACAATGAGAGTATTGTAAGAAAGTCTCTCAAGGGCAACTTCAACAACACAATAATATGTAACTATTGTAAAAAAACATGTTAGTAAGACAAAACAATTCTGTAATGACTGACAAATTCTCTAAAACATTCCGGGAAAACCAATCATTTACTGATAGGAACTTATGAATTTTGAGCTAATTTTCTGTGCTCTGGGCAGGAATCAAACCTGTAATCTCAGGCTTGCTGGACCCACAGCTTCAACCGTTGGAGATAGCAAGATTTGCTTCAAGGTAATTTAGTAACCTACAATTCCCTAGTACAATTCAACTTACTCAACTCCAATTTATAAATTACATATAAATTAATTGTTGTAGAATCTTCTATGTAATTCTTATTTCTTTCAGATATTGGCAAGATGATTTTTTTTGTAAAGAAACAGAACAAAAATATTGATATTTAGAGATGTCAATTTTGTTAGCATAAGAGGAAACATAAAATCCAAACTTGTTTGAAACATTGTTTCTCAACTTTTATTTGAAATATAAAATAATTTATTCAGAAAACACTTATTTCACAGAACATAAAGAACAATACAAAAAACAATTGTTCAAATTAAGTTAACTTACTTCTGTAGCCATAGGTAGAAGGACTTGTTGGAAGACTGCAAGATAATCAGAGTCACCCATTTTTGTCTGATTTAATGGAATGTTGAAATTGTAACCTTTACCTCTACCTTCTCCAATAAAATGATAGTTGGACTCTGCAAGATTTGGCCAAAAGGAACCGTGTTCATATCGATGAATAGAAAAATACACAACCCTAAAAACACAAGAAAAATCATACTGAACAAAATAAAATAGGAACACAAAACATTCTGTTTTTCCACAAAGAGAAAGAACTATGTAATTGCATATAATTCAAGACAATTTGATGATGTAAAAGTAACTTCATAAATTGTATAATGAAAGAAAAATAACCTTGGATCTTCATAAAACATTTGTTGAGTAGCTTGACCATGGTGGACATCCCAATCCACAATGAGAATTCTGGACAGCCCACATTGGTCTAAGGCATGATTAGCTGCTAAGGCAACATTATTGAAGAAACAATATCCACAGAACTCATCATTCATTGCATGGTGCCCAGGGGGTCTGAAAACCAACTTATATTCAGTATGCAGTCTTGACAAGTTAATAAATTCTTTCATTCTCTAATTACTAAATTATCTTGAAATATATCCAAGATATCTGAACTGTAAGGAACTTAAGGAAATCATGTAATACCTAATAATAGCCATTCCATTTTGTATTTGTTTTCCACAAACAGCATTCACTAGTTCAATTGAACTTCCTGCAGCAACAAGGCTTTGTCGGTATGTGTCCTGAAAAAAAAAGGTAGTAATTTTTGACTTCATACGGAAAATGATATAATAAGTAATACTTACTGGATGAATATAAATTGCATCATATTTAGAAGACAATTTTTCAAGAAATTCTTTATCGTGGACATTTTCAGTTGCTTTCAATACATCTAGAAGCTGAGATGAATGTTTGGAGAGAACTTCAGGCTCTAATGCCTCACGAGGATTTATTTTTACACACCGTGAAATCAGTCCAAGAGCTTCACATCTATAAAAAATTGGAACAACTGTTCATTTGTTACATTGATATTATTTAACAAATACGCCACAAAAGTATTTGCTTACCTCTCAATAACTTTCGAAAACCTATTGGGGCATTCAGGATAGTTAGAGTCCCATAAACAATGATGTTTGACCATTTGAGGATCATACACTAGTCCAGTTTCCTTCCGCACCATGTCTTTTGCTTCTCTTGCCTAAAAACATACACGAATATTTATTGCTAATATATTTCATCTAGAAAACTAATTATGATTAATAATTCTTCAAAAGATTTTCTTCATACACAGAGCAGCAGTTAAGAATGCATAATATGAGGTGAACTGTACAATAAAAAAAAGCATAGCTTTGAAACATACAAAAACATTGCACTTCAAAGCAACATTAGATTAATTGAAACAAAAACAAACCAAATATTAGCAATGTTAATCCTAAGAGAGAAAAAACTAAGTAAAACAAGATTCATAACCCAAAGCAAATAAAAGAAAGCAAAGATCAAAGTTTTAAGATAAAAATAATTCATTAACATTAAAATATTAGATGTCAGACAAATTCTGTTCAAGATAACAAGATGATTTGGTCTGTGTAGCAATTGAAGAAAAAGCTGTATAAAATAAAAATACAGTCTACAAATGCTTTCCACTATTTTAAAAAACTGGAAGATTTAGAAAGCAGCTAGCTCAAAAGCAGAGAGACAACAACAGCATACAGTGATTACCTAAGAATGACATGCTATAAGTGAATTAACTGAAAGGAATTCTAAATGTTTTAAGTGGAATGAAAACAATCTAGGAAATAAGAATTATTTTAAGAGTTACATTGCAATGTGATGTGGAATTCTGAATAATTATCTAATGAACACTGAAGGAAAAAACAAAGAAATTAGAAATCAAGCTTTATTTAAGTTTGGTGAAAATTCAAGGACAAGTCTCAAAACTCAAGTTAGAACTAATTGTGTTTGTTAAAACTGACAAGGTTTGGCATTCAGTGGAGTCAGTGAAAACTGATCTAAACCGAGATGTACACAGATAAAACAATAGAGCATTTGAAAAGAAAACTTAAGGTACATCAGATGAATATGTAAAATATATTAGCAATTAGCATTTGTTTGGGACAAAGCATATTTCTTACAATCTTTGCTTACTGTTTGGTAAATGTCTCTGACAACTACATCTAATTGTTTTTTGTTTGTTTGCCTCTGCCTCGCATTCTTCTTGGCTGCTATTATAACTGCTGAAGGTCTTGCCTGAAATGGACATAGTACACCCAATAAAACAGACAGAATGGTTAGCTTGAGATTTTTCAAGGGTTTGGTTAAACAGAAGTATATATATAAAAACCTTTTCATTAAATCGAGGAGAGCGCCTCAACGTTGAACCTGAAGGGACACTTACATCAGATGAAAGACCAGATTTCTTGTTGGCTCTCCTCATAGCTGCTCCGTTTAATATTTCATCCCGTTTTGTACCTTTAACTCCCCTAGTAAACTTGTGTAAAAGTCATACAAAATAATGTAATCTCAGGTTTAAAAAATTAAATGTACCAACTTAAATTAAGCTTATATTCCTTCCAGCACTATCATTACAGCAAACTTTTCAAAAAGCCTTCTAATAAAATGAAATGTGCACTAACTCTACACTAATTACTGGGGATATTGTTGAATCACTATTACCATTTGCGGGACTGCGGACATTCACGCATTTAGGTCACTCGCACTCCAACTGTCAGTGTCAGTGGGTCAGTTTGATTCAATTTAAAGTATCACGAACTCGCAAAATGGTCGTGCGGCAAGTAGACCCGTTCTTTCCGCCCTGCATAGTACTTGGCTGTATTCCATCAGTTGGTACGAGTTTCCATCAGCACATCGTAAACAAACAGGGAACAGATTTAATGTTGGCCTGGGCCCTCTCTGTTGTTAATGGTTTTTTTTTTTACAGAATATGCGCTTTTGTGTAAGATACGCACGCGTATGTTTAGTGTTTACTAGTTAGTAAATTTATAAACCACTATATCTTACGTGGTTGGCGGTGTGCGCGCATCTTCGTGAGTTCCTAACTGAAGAACACTTATGTTGTAAACTGCTATTTTGATAAATGACTGAAGCTTCTTGGGAAGATTTGCGTATATAGAGTGAATTTAGCTTCTCAACTTCGTTGTGGCAAATTGAAAGAGTTGATTTGTGTACGTCTTTCTAAGTGTTGGACAGATTAACATGGAAACAATTTTGGAGCAGCAACGTCGTTACCATGAAGAGAGAGAACGTCTTATGGATGGTATGGTTAAAGAAATGCTTCATAAAAAAACTATGGTATGTTTTTAGTAGCGTATGAGTGATTTAATAATTTTGTTTCAAATGTAATCTAATTATATTTTTTTAACAGTACAGAGAAATTATAAATTCAGACCATCGCTTAAAAATGTTGTTGGATGTGAGTACACTTATAGTTTTGTCTTTTGAAAACTATCTTACTGTCTTCACTGAACAGCAGTTTTGAACACTTACTTTTTTTTCAGCATTATATGGATAGTACCAATAATTTGAAAGAATTGTATGAAGACAAAGATGGTTTAAGAAAAGAAGAAGTAGCAGCTTTGTCAGGCCCTAATGAATTTGCGGAATTTTACACCCGTTTAAAAGCTATAAAGGAGTTTTACCGACGTTTACCAAATGAAATAAGCATTCCTATGTCTGTTGAGTTTGAGGAATTAGCAAAATTACGTGAGAATCCCACAGATGAACAAGCAAACATGGTAGAATTTACTGATGAAGAGGGTTATGGGAAATATTTAGACTTGCATGAGTGTTACGAAAAGTATGTTAATCTGAAAGGCATTGAGGTAATGGTTATTTCTGATTCTCAATTTTATTTTACTGTCTCCACTGAATTGTTAATTATTGATAATAACAAATTTTGTAAATTATTAACATACTTCTATTTTTGTTAGAAAGTGGATTACATCACCTACTTAACAACATTTGATCATTTATTTGATATTTCTAAAGAGCGAAAAAACTCTGAGTACAGAAAATACTTGGAGGCCTTGTTGGATTATCTTCACGAATATATTCAAAGAATTAAACCTCTGTTGGATATTGGTGCTGAATTGGAAAATGTTGTTAGGAACTTCCATACACAGTGGGATGCTGGCACTTTTCCAGGCTGGCCAGTAAGTGTTGTTTTTGCTTACATATAATCCATCTACTTTGCTGAATGACACATTTTTTTAGGCATGAAAGAGACTTCAATTTTGATGGAGCATACAGCTTTATATCTTGCAAAAGAAAAACCTGTAATTATTTTTCAAATATTTTATTAATGATTGGTTTTTGTTTATTTTTTAAACAAAATATTTCTTTGTCCAGTGTTTTACTTTTTTTTTTTTTTTTTGGGGGGNAGTTGAAAATTGGAATTGCCCAATGCTTCTAGAAAGAATTGTTGATTTCCAGCCCAATGTTGAATTCCATGTATTCCATTAAATTAATCTTTCCTTGTTCAAAGCAATCGAAAGATTTTTCTGTAATACAATATTGAGTGATCCAGTGGGGTAAGGGGGTATATTAAAATATAATCTGTTGGCTGCTGGCAGTTGCATTTTATAACTGTGATGCCACTTGGTCTTCTCAAACCAATACTCTATAAGTAGCATGAAATCTGAAACATTTTCATTTTGCACCAACCTAGACTTTTGCTGATGAATTGTGTGATGTTGGTGTATGTTTCACTTTTCATTAATCACACTATGATGGGAACTTCAGATTTTTTTCCCATTCAGAATAATTTTACCATATATACAGTGTATGGTAGAACCTTAAATATTATTGTATTGAAATGTAGGATGTTTGTAAATGTATGAAAACATTGAATTTTTTTTCTGTTTACAGAAAGAAACAGGAAGTGCTCTTACAAATGTTGGTGCACATTTAGACCTTTCTGCTTTCTCTTCCTGGGAAGAACTTGCCTCACTAGGACTTGATCGACTTAAGTCAGCATTAATGGCTCTTGGATTAAAATGTGGAGGGTAATTATGTTGAATTTTAATACCTGAGTAGTAGATGGAAGATACAATATTTTAATAACTGATATCTGGAACAGATATAGAGAAATAATTGTGTGTAATAGTTCGCAACTTGGGAAATTGACTCTGGGGTGGGATTTCGTAGGATCGTAGTACCTCCTAAGAATCATTGATGGTCAAAGTAAGAAAGCACATTACCCAACTAATTTCAAGAAAAGAACGTATCAAAATTGTCATTTCAATTTTTTAAAAATACGATTAATTTTTCAGAATATGGTAAAATAAGTATGATTATAATTTTAATAATACTCATTAACAAAAACTTTAGTAATACTTTTAATTTATTTTTAATTGTGATGTATTTTTTATATATATTTTGAGTTACAACTGTAACCTTTAAAATAAATCCTACTTTTACTAGAAATCCATTTTCTTTAACTTACTGAAGCAAAAGCCTTCAAGTAATGACTTTCAATTGACTGTAATGACTGATTCTATAATAATACCCTATCATCATACATTAAGCCTTATAACAATATCAATTTATTCTTGCGTTCTGTAGTGATCAGAGTGTTTTGTATCATTCTCTTCAATCTTCAAAGTAATAGTTACAACCTCATGTGTTATTAGAATGTCTAAAATAATAAGAGAAATAGTTACATAGTATCGTATCGTCTGAAAATTGAATAAAGAAATTGCAAGTTTTTGAGGAGTTGAAGAAATTACTAAAGACTTCATAATTATTTTTCAAAGTTAAGGTTGAAAGGTATGGTTGTTAATTACCAAAGACTAGTTATAAGAAAATAATAAATAAGAAAATAAGATTTGATTGCATCAGAATCTTCTGCTTCAGTTGCAAGAAGCAATGTAGATGAGAGAAGACATTTACCAAAATACAATAGATATTCTGTCTGAAAAGAAATCTGTGTGTTAAGAAGAACTTATTCATTATCAAAAATTATAATAATACTATTATTCATAATATTCTGAAATGTTTATAAAATTGTTAATTTTTATTAAAATACTTTTACAAAAAAGAAAACTACCCTAAAGGAGAATTAAATCCCACCTATGTGCACGATAGGCAATCAAGCTATCAATTACTCTACTTTAACATGGAAAGAGTTGGTTAAGTATTCAATATATAAATTGAAATGAAAACTTGTGAGCTTTTTTCTTAGAAATAACTGGCTATTGCACTTTCCTACTTTAATAATCAACAACTCTTCAGGGGTACTAGAATACTATGAAGTCCCACCCTAAAATAAATTTCCCAAGTGCGATCTCTCCTTGCAAGATTATTTACCTAATTTTTTGAATGTTCTTGAGATGTTATTCATTGTGTTGTAATCCACATGTTCCATGATGACAATTGCATTCCCTTTGTGTGCTGAAAGAATCTTGATCAAGTTATCTTTCTAGAAGAGCTTGGGTTCCCTTTGTGCTGATATTTAGGTTCCAAAGAAACTTCAATAAAAATGGGAAAAACATGTTGCCCGAGAAATCATTCGAAACATACTTCATTTACCTGTTAGCTACAGCAATACCTATACTTGCATAAGCCAGGAACATTTTAATATTTCTCAAAATACATTACGCCAATATGAAAACCGTTAAACTTTTTTTTGTGTGTAAGAAGTTGTAAGCAACATAAGATTGGAATATACTTTACTGATTGTAAAACCAACTCAGTAATATTTCAGGAAAAGTTTTTAGTGGATCATAAACCTAAATGCTTCATAAATGACATTATTTCATGTTTCATTTACATTATTGTACATTTTTATTATTAATTGAATTATGGAGCCCTAAAGCCCCACAAAAAAAAAAAAATTGAATTATGTCTTGTTTCATAAAAAAATGTATGGAAAGTGACATTGGTGATGTTTTGAAACTGATATTGAATAATTTATTTAATAACATAGATTCTAGTTGTACACCTCAACTTTGAAATTCTCATGTTAATTCTACCTTATTTTGAATTATTTCATCATATTTCCTGGATTGTGTTCATATTTCATGCTTTTCTGTATTAACAATGCCATCCTGCAATGAAGCTCAACCCTGTATGACAATTGTAGTGTTTTATCTTAACAATGTGCTGTACAAGATGTATTTGAGAAAGTAAGCCAACTTATGGATTGCTTTTAAGCATTTTATTTTTCAGTACATATTCTGCAGACAATTCAGATGAATATAAATGAAGTTTTTCAACATAATGTTGTTGTTTTTAAATAATTTTTTTTGGTTGTAATGCTTTCAATATGTATTTCACCTATATCTTTGATTAATATTCTACGTACTTACCCCAACAGAAGATATACACGTTTCCTGGTACAGAATTTGCCTCAATTTATCTTGTGGAGTCTTTCCCTGCTGACTCATGCTACTGCCAGAATTACATGAATAGTATATTTGTTCTTGTCTTATAAACGTTATCACTCCTGCCTTCGTGTTGTGTAGTTACAAGGATTTTCTTTGATTCTGTGAACTTACCGCATATTTTGTGTAATTTGACATAATTTAAAGTGCATTACGTATTTTAACTTAAACATTTTGGTTCTGTTTAATTAGTAATGCACAGTAACTTCCAGAAAACTTGTACAGATTGTTTGTTCATTTTTTCATTATTACTTTATCTTACAAGAATGTTGTATCTCTGTGTTGTGTTGCAGAACCTTGGAAGAAAGAGCTCAGAGGTTGTTCAGTACCAAAGGCAAGAAGTCTCTTGATCCCTCTCTGTTTGCTAAGAGTAAACCTGGAAAAGCTGGTCGTGGGAAGGAGAGTGAGAGGCAGAAGGAGTCAGCCTTGTTGGAAGCTCAAGTTTACAGGTGAATGTTACTACTCAAACAATACCTGGAAATAATGGTTGACTCTCAATGAAGGTTCTAATAATTAAAGTCTATAGTTTAGTTCCTACAGATTTTTCGGTGCATTTTATTGATGCCACTGGTATATTTTTGCTTGAGTGTTTCTTCCAAACTAATTGATTTTATGTCTTTTAAAAAGTGGAAAATAGCTGACAAATGTTATAACTTATCTATAGCTTTATGGGAGTGCTTTGTTTATTTAACTCAAGGTGGTGAACATCTGGGAGAAATGGGAAAAGTTAGGTAATTTGCTCACTGTGCAGGGAAAATATTTTAAAGTGATAACAGAAATCATCAAATAAAATAATACACTGCACATACTAGAAAGAAATCGATGTTTCTTCTATTATATTTAAGGTGGTGTCCCCAACCCCATAACCCTCCTGTGAATACTTTCATTGAACGGCAGAAGCGCTGACTGCATCACTGATAACAAATGTAACAGTTTGGTTTTACCTATGGTCCTGATGTGTCATGATTAGAGGTGTGTTAGACAGTTCCAGTTGCAGAGCCTTTGTGACAGTTCTTCGACAACTGAAAAAGTTCCACCAAAAATTCTGTTGCAGTGAATCTATCGCAACAGTCACATTCGGTTCCACTGAAATGATTTGTTACGAGAGTGTTATTATTTTATTTTGACTATATAAAGAATTGCAAAGAGTGTGAGTTTACTTTTATCCATGTATTATTATAAACCAAATTTTGACACTTTTTTTATTGTCACATAAGATATCAGAGTTTGGCCTAACTTACCACCTTTTTATGCCAAACCCAACTTCATTCACCATTTTTCTGAATACACACATTTCAAAATCGTTTCAGCAATTTACAAGGACATTTTATGGAACTATCAATGATTGTTTTAACAGTTTATGGAAGAGTTAGTGCTGCTGCAACATGACAGTGAGACGATTCCATGTGGAACTGAAAGCACAATAGCAACAGCACGACAGTGAGATGTTTTCTAGCAGAACTATTTGCATTATGACAAAGCAACTGTGAGATTGTCCCATGTGGAATTTAGTCTGAGGTTGGAGTAGTAACTCTCTTGTTGCTACGTTCCACAGTTGCAACGACTCATCTCTAGAAGTGAAAAATGCTCTATTGTCATTGCAACTTCTTGCGAAGACAATTGGAGCATGGAACAGTGGATGGCAACTCCACTCCTACCCCTTATTTGCTCCTTTTAGCAGATATTATATTCCACTGACTGTAAATATCCGATAGCTCAGATGACCTGATGTCCTGGGAGAAAGTTTTATGTGTATTATTATACTCAGCATAGTGAAAGAATAATGAGATAGAGTGAAAGCAAGGCATTGTTGTATGTTGGGGTTAGCTAGCCTAGCTTTATCCATTCCACCTACCACTACTGATTAGTTCTCAAACTGCCTCAGCGCAGCTTCAATGGCTGACCTAATGGCTCCTTTCATCACTCTTTAGTTAGTCTAATATCAAGATTTGTTTTATTTACATTTCGGATTAGTATGCTTATTTTTTAATATTTTTAATAACGTTTTACTATTGAAAAATGAGTTGTGAATAATTGATAAATTGTTTTTATTAATTTGTTAGTTTATTTTTATAAGATTTCTCTTTCCAGGATGTTTGTTTCCCAATTGTTAAAGTAATTCTTACATGTGATAATAGTCAGGGAAAATTAATCTATTGGTCAGGGAAAGTCAGAGATAAGTTAGAGAATTTTGACTAGCTACCCTTTAAACTGCTATTCTCTCATTTACTATATTATGCCATGCCATCTATTCTGGATGAATTGCTTTGGTAACTTGTACTGAATGAAACGTAATAGAAGTATACTCATTCTGTTCATTTGGTGTTGATCATTTGTACAGGGACTGCTGTCATCAATTTTCAAGAGTATACGTTGCCAGCCTGTAGTTTGTAAATCTTCATGGATATACTGTTAATTGCTTATACTGAATGTTTAATTGACTTATGCTTTCTATAATATACTTTTCTTCAAACGTGTTACATATTTACATTGATTATTACATCCTTTTACATTGTTGCTGTTAATAGATCAGTACACTGATGTTATGAGCTTTTTTTAAGATTGTTATTTGGAAGAAAAACTAGAACCTTTGCCTTTGAAATTATGAGGTCTTAGAGAGATAATTTGAATTTGTATTTCTCTCGATATAATGAATCAGTTATTTTCAATTATCTATCCTGATGTGATATGTTTCCTGATAACTCTGAATACTTGTTGATGGGAGGAATGATGAGTGCCAACACTGAGCAAGGAAATTGCAGTGCTGTTTCAACCCCCTGGTCACAATACTGCAGAATAACAGATCTGCAATCTACAAACATTGTTTTCAGTGGTGAAATGGAGGATGCTCACTCATGCTTTCTCAAGGTTTAAGAATCTTATGGACCACAGTGTGCCACAACTGTTGTTGCGTCAGTCTCGAACTTCCACAAATATGTCACTTGTAATATTTCATTTAAATATGTATTCTTTGTTGGTTTTGTAAGAACACATCTTTTGTGATATTGTAAAAAAGAATTTGAGTCCTTTTAATTTAAAGGTTAAGATATAAAGATATTTGAAAATATTGGAAGGTTGTGCATCTATGGAACCATAAAATTTACTGCTGCTTTCTAATGTATGACATATTTTACAATAGAATGCAAATAGGAAGTGGAAGAGTTATTTATATGTACATCGGAAACGTTACTTTTTATGCAGTTGGGGTAGATTTTGATGTTTTGCCCTTGGTGATGTATTTCCAACAAGCATTCAGCAACTTGATATTCAATTATTCTGTATCAAAATAGAGTTTCAAATATTCATCTGATATGCAGGCTGTATAAAATATCAATTTTCAGTGTCAAGAATTTGTTATCTTGTTTGATTTGAGAACAATTTTTTTCTTGAAGAAAATATGCATGACTGGGGTGTTACACAAAAATGTAAAAGTAAATTGATGAACTCAAAATTTCATTTTCAACATTTTATGTTTATGAAGAAAACAAACTGATGGTAATACAACATAAAAGATGTAGTGGTGAAAATTTTTTTTATTGGATTGATAGTGAGTGACCATTATGACTTACATTGGATAATTCTGTAAATAAAATATTAGTGATAATAGTAAATAAAACATTGAGCTCCACTTTCATTGCCAATTGAATCTGCAGCACTGTAATTTGTACAAAGTAAATAATGAAAAATCTGAAAAATATATTTGGCAAGGGAGAACATGTCATTGAACTCCATGGAAAATCTCTTTGGTGTTAATTGCTGATGTCTGAGCAAAATTTATTATTGTGCTTGATAAAGAACATAATCCCTTCCATAGTAATGAGAGCTTATTGTCCATAAAATATTGTTAGGCAGCTGGCTACCTCCCTCGGTCTCTACACCATTTTCAAGCAATCGCTGTCTTTTTCCTGTTTTGTAAGAAAGTTATTACTCTGCTGTTGCCAACCTCAACATAGAATATTCTTGGGCAATATTATACAAATCAACTGGATGAAACAAACATAAAGTCTTATGTACATTTTACAGATGACAAAATGATTTTAGATAAAGTATTGCTAAGAAAAAACAACAACTTTGTTTTATTTTTATGATAAAGTGAAGGACAGCGATTGCTTGAAAATGTTTGTTGTCTGGTGTAATTTCCCTTAATATTTTGTGCAGAGTTCAAAATTAAACTAATTTTTTCTCTTTCACTTGCATGACAAAAAAATAGATCGCACTAGAATTATCCAGTAGGTGAATCTATCAAGTCGCCAAGGATAAGAAACAATCCCGATTGTTATTGTGAGTGAGAGGTTTATGAGTTGATGAGTCAGAGTTCATCTCTGGGACAGGACGTCTCTGAATGAGGAAGTGGTGAGAGAGTGAGGGAGTTGGCCAGTTGCCTTGCTGTTCTCTCATCATCTCTTCACAATTCCTTCACCTCACAGAATGTAATTATACAGAGAAGCTGGCATAATGTAAAATAATACAAAAGAAAAAAAAGTTTTAAATCTAGGCAATTTAGGGCTGGATTACTCTTGAAGGTTTGACTTCATAAGCTTCCATTATGTGTGGTAGTGTCTTGAATGATATATAGTTGACAGCATATTGATTGGTAATGTTATAAATAAATTGAAAACAAGGTATAAATGTTTGTTTTGTTTTCAACTTGTTTAATTTATTGTCTTGAATGTATAAAAATTTGAATATGCAGCTTCCAAACATTTCACGTTGTTTGCTTAGTAGCATAATGAATTTATATTTGTTCAACAGTATTTTATTGTGTATTTTCTTTATTCTAGATTCACAGAAATTGTATCTGAACAGCGAAATGCGACCAAAGAAAATGTACAGAGGAAGCAAGCTCGAACAGAGGGAGAACGTGATGATTCTGATGCAGAGGCTAGTGCAAGTGAGTCGGAGGAAGAAGATGATTCTGACGTACCATACAATCCTAAAAACCTCCCACTGGGTTGGGATGGCAAAGTAAGATCTTTGTTTTTCTTTTCTCAGTTTTTGTTTTTTATTCTAGTCATTGCTTATTTTAACTTTCTTTCCAGCCCATACCCTATTGGCTTTATAAACTTCATGGACTAAATATTAGCTACAATTGTGAAATATGTGGCAACTTTACTTATAAAGGACCAAAAGCATTCCAGAGACATTTTGCTGTGAGTAACATTTGTTAGTCAAGTTCTCTTCTTTTAAATTACTATTTAATAATTGCATTCCCTGTAATACTATTGTATTATTTTTACATGACTGTATCAGTTTACAAGTTCCCTTTCTTGACTTGTACCTAATTATGGTAGAGGTTGTAAACATAGGCTTCTGCGGCCAGAGTCAATGTAAGCTTGTTTGTCCAGTACAAACTGCATCTCAGTGAACAGAACTACCAGCGTTTCAGCCATCCTTTTGTGGCCTTTTCCAGGGCAATGTCAGTTCCAAACAAATCTAAGTTGCAGAGTATGACAGCAACTTAGGTCTGCTCAACTTGGACATTGCCCTGTAGAAGGTCACAGCAGGGTGGCCAATACATTGGAAGTGAGATGCAGTTTGTCCCAGAGAAACAAGTGTATGTGGTAGAGATTTTTTTCTCTAATTACAGTTTGAAGACGGATTTTATTTTAATGGTTGTCTTTCAGTTCTTGTACTTGTTTTCAATACTTTTTTCTTTGATTTAAGGAATGGCGTCATGCCCATGGAATGAGATGTCTGGGCATTCCAAATACAGCTCATTTTGCAAATGTTACTCAAATAGAGGATGCTCTTGCATGTAAGTTATGAAGATATGCTATTATGAGTAATGATCAATATAAAATAGTTTAAAATGATGTGATATAAAAATCTTGGGAATATTGTTTCGGAGTCTGATCCAGATGTCTGCTTTCAATATTTGTTGCTTCATGGAGCAGGGATTGGGAGCACAGTACAGGTTCATGTCTCGTGAACTTGGTAGGCTTCATCATGTTTTGATTAGATTATTAGAGTGTGCATATCAGAGCATATTATGGTGGAGAAAACCTTTTCAGTACAGCAACCTTTGAAGATCACAAAGTTCTTGTACTTAAATTAATCATATGTCTTGGTTTCTGATGGGAACTCTAATGTTGTTGATAGATATCTTTGACTATTTGACTTGAGCAGTGTAACTATTCTTTGGAGATTTAGAAATACCCTTTCTTCATTTTTTTATTACTCACTTCTAGTCTTTTCCCGATATTTCTTCTGAATGATTCACACTGTTTTGTAAAATTGTGTGGTGCCATTTTATTTGATTGTTACAATTGTGAATAATGTCTGATCATTAGGAAAGCGTGTTCTTTTTTGTCATTGAATTCTGTAATCAGTAATCTCTGACATCTTCTGAAGTTCAGTATGATGTGTTGGAACAATTTGAATGACATCTTCTGAAGTTCAGTATGATATGTTTTTTTGTTCAGCACTCTTGACAGATAGATTTCATATACATACTGGGTTGGGACAACCAATTTAATTGATGAGACCCAAAGGGGTGCATTTGCTGCTGTTATTCTGGTTCTTACCTCTTCCTGTTGTGTATTTGATTATGTCATTATTCCTCCTATGTAAATTTGTTCACATTCTCTATTACTGGCCCTCTGTATTCAATTTTTTCTTTTCACCCATTTTGAAGTCCCTGAGTTGAATTCTTTAGTTGAATTCTTTAGAGGCTTCCAGAAGTGTATTCTGGTGCTGTGCAAGCATTGCTACATCATCTGCGAATACTAGGTGTTTTATCTATTGTAAATTGTCTCTATGGTATTGAAGCGGATTTCTCTCATTACTTTCTCTAGGGCCTAATACCTAGTGCCTTTCTCTTGTGTATAGGGAAAGTGACCGTCATTTTCCATTTCTTCTGTATCTTTTCTTCGGTCCATATTTGTTCAATTAGTGTGTGTATTTCCTTCAGAATCTTTTATCCAGAGTATTTCTTTAATTCAGCATTGATGCCATCTTCACTGGGTCCTTTATTGTTCTTTACACTCCGTATTTCATCTGGTATTTCTCTTGGAGTCGGTGGTGGCTGTTTATCTATTACTCCAGTATCAGTGAATACAATAGCACTACATACTTCTCTATTTGACAATTCTTGGAAGAACTCTCTCCATCTCTCCAGTATTTTCTTTTAGTCGCCCATGATCTTTTTTTCTTATCCTTACAAAACATGTTTCTTGGTTGATACCCTAAGGAAGTGATAGGATATAAGACAAGACCCAAGAAGAACATAATGAAGAGTGTGAATTTGTGAAAGAAAGAAATGAAGCCTAGAAAGCAGTGATCCAGAGACTAAATAGAGCAACAAAGGTAATATGCCAAGAAAAGAGAAAGAAAGTGAGAAGGATATGCCAACATAGAAAACAAATGTTGGAACAAATAATAATCTGAATTGCAAGCAGAACATGACAAAGAGAACAAATAAATTTTTATAAAGAGGTGGCTAACATGAGGTTAGCAAGAACAGAGAAAGAAGAACATTAAACATGATTCCTAATTACAAAATATAATTTTAATTCAAGAACATAATAATGAAGTAAAACAGTTTTAATGATTAATTATATAATCTTTTTATTACATTCATCTGTACAAAAAGTATTTGATTTAGAAATTCTGTTATTTCTTTAGAAATTTGCATGAGTTTGAAATATCCAGTTAATGAATTATGCTTTTGTATTTTTGTAGGTCCTAAGATTTGGGTCTATGATAACCTCAGAATTCCATAATTTTGGTCACCAAATTTTGCCTTTAGAAATTTAATCCAAATTTGAATTTTACCTGCTTGGAAAACAAAAGTCATGGTATTCTTTTCTTTAATGAGAAACACATTGTTTTACTCATTTTTATGTAACAAATGGTTTTCAATAATTGCAATTAACGTGGGAAATGCTATTGAAATACGTCCTATTATATTGTATACGAGAAAGCTAGTGTGTGGGGGTAGACATCATTCTTGTTTTTTTTCTGGTTATTTATCATTGTATTGAAGCAAGAATCTATTTCCCAAGGAATCTAATAGCATAAGTGTAGCTCAAGTGTGTGTGGCGGGGAAAGGGTTGAGGGGGTTCTTTTTCTCCCATTCATGTATCTATGCCTTCTCTCCCTTTTGAATCAATCAACACTTCTCCCCAAATCGCATTAACCTCCATTGAATTGTATGACTTGTCAATCGCTAGTCTTGCTCACACGTTTGATTCGACCCCTTAAGAGGGGACAGGGCTCAGCTTTGAAATCGCATTTTAATTTTAACACTCGCCACGTAGCGCTGCAGTCTCACCCATAGAAATATACTAATGGAACGCAGACTCTGTTGGGTCTGCGAGCCGGCTGCCTAGCACAGTTCCCCCATCACAGTCGTAGGCTCAGCCAGCTGAACCTCCATATAACCCTTTACAGGTGACAACATTTTCATTGAAATTTTTCACTTATACATAATAGTTTTATGTTTTACTACAGTGGAATTATTTTAGTGAGTCAAGGGACTACAAATTACACCAATTTATCACAATCCATCCATGTATTTGAGTGTTAAAATCTTGTGCGTAATATTATAAAAGATGTTCATCGTTTATGAGTGCATGGTTTAATTTGTCTTAATCCTATAATATCGTAAAAAGTATTATAAATAGAATTCATTATTATAGTTACATGTATTTACAATAAGTATTTGACAATAGAACTGATAAAAACTAGAATAAAACCAATCCTGAGTACAGGAATCTTAACCTACATATTTTGAAATAAAACAAGCATCTTAAGCTTCTGGCGCATACCAAGTTTAGATTTTATTAACTGAAGATAATATTTTTAATGAAAGGCAAAAATAATTTAAGAAAATATCAAAATTAGAAATATAATTAATTGCTCCTAACTATCTGATGTTAGCCAAATATTAAAACAGTTTCCACGCACACATGCAAGATGTTCATTAATTGTAATATGTTACATTAAATATAATAAATCCATAGTTTAAAATGATAAATTCATTTAAAATATAAATGTCAATTGGACATTATTAACTATGTTATATGACCCTATGTGACTGTTCACAACATTTATTGCACTAGTTCTTCAGCTCACAAAGTAAAAAGACCGAAGATTTAGAAATGAACGTAAATAGTAGGCTACAATTATCAATTTGATGTGTCACTTACTGTATGGAATATATTTTTAGGGAGAATATTTAGAGACATTTTTTATGGATTTACTCTAAGTAATGTTACCTGAAATCTTTGAGAATAAAGAAACCTAATTTTTCTGTAAAGGACAAACTTGTCGAATAAATCGCTGTTTTACATTCGTTTTGTAAAACATCAACGATCTGCTCACTACAACAATGAAATCATGGTTTAGGAACTTAAATAGTTACTTAACATATACTAAAGTTTGTATTACTGTGCTGGCAAATGTATAATTTGAAAAGATAATGAAGGTTCAGCAGGTAAGACAAATTCTTTTGCATACGACTTATGAAATAATAAGCCACTATTCTTCACGAAAGTGATGTTGCATTTGTAGGCTACATGCGTTGTTGACCATTTTAATTAACGATTATAATTGCTGTCTGGATAAAGTGAAAGAAAGGAGATAACATCACTGTGCACAATATTAATTTATGTGAATGTTACACGTGTCTGTTGGTGCAGCGAGCGGCGCAGTGTGTTGGCAATTTTTTGCAATACCCCCGACTATTATCGGATTTTTTATTATAGACCCCTCACATTGAACTGATATAGAAGGCATACAAAAAATAATAGAACAAAATTAACACCATAAAATTTGTCATGTTCTTCTGCATATACTTAAATAAAAAATAGTTCCATGAATGAATAATAATTTTAAAACAGCAGAAATGTTTCAAAAAACGCGAAATTTTCAGTTTTTTTCGATACGTCGACTTTACTAATTTTTATACAGTAAACTAAAAGTGTAAAAAATAATTCTTATTCAGCAAATGATTACTATTATCTTTGTGATAACATTTAAAAAATTCAAGTTTCTACGTGCAAAATATAACAAATTGTTAACATTTTTCGAAAACATTGGTAAAAACGACCAGGCACGTTGTTAAGGAATAAAATTTGTACTGTCGCCCTCAGGAAAATGCCATGATCACATGATCAATGAATTTAAATGTTTAAAACTTAGTATGTAACCACAAATAAGTGATAAATAGAATTGTGTATTCGTTTGGTGACCAGCGATGCCTCAGCGGGGAAGTAGTCTGGTCGTGCTAATGTCGCGCGCACACAGTCGCGAACACTTCATGTCATACATAACTTTTTCGTAAATATTTCATAATTTTGTTATTTGATAATCACTTTTGTCGAATTTCGAATAAGGTAATGTTAGAATATTTAATTCGGTTCTCAAAAATATTAAAAATAATTATTGTAATTAACTTTTGAGGAATCCGGGACGGGCAGGTTCTTTCGTTAGGAGTAACAAAATCTTATTTTTTTATGTCTTGCGCAGTTGTGTCAAGTTATCAAGTGCTCCTTTGTATTCGATCCCTTCTCTCTTTCTTCACTCCTCTCGCCCCCCGTCAGCAGTTGTGGGTAGTTTTATGACTTCTTGAGGTGTTGTCTGCAGCTTGCTTTACTTAAAACCTTTCTACCGACATTATAATAAATTTATTGTCAAAAAACAGTACAAACTGCGTATGACCACGTGGAGGACAATAAACTAATTTACTCTCCGGAAGCAAGCAAGGGATCAATTCCGACCAAGGGCCCTAAATCAAGGCGGATTCAAATTTTTTTTTGAATAAGTTCCTAGATAAGATAAAAAGTTAGCTGCGAGTTATAATACATATATAATGTCAGTATGTTTGTAATTTAACGCAAATATGTTTGTAAATTTACGTGTACAAGTTATTATCGAACTATAGATTATTCTGAGTACAGTGTTTAAAAAATCATAAGAGTTGAAAAAACACTAAATTCACGATTTATTGTTACAATAAACACGCCCCTAGACAAAGCCTAGAGAACCTGTATAAGAA